>JABUQX010041762.1:37500-47262 GCA_015478945.1 Trachelipus rathkii
GGTGGTGAATCACTAATTGTGGTGCCATATTTTAGACCAATAATGGTTTTTCTAAACTCTTTATGTTTCCAATAGTGAAGGAATGGGTAATTACTAATTGTTGTGCACATTTTAATACTATAAGGGTTTTTCAAAACGCTTTATGTTTTAATTAGTGAATGGATTGGTAATCACTAACTTTTGAGAAGCATTTTAAAACTATAATGGTATTTCTAAACGTTTTATGTTTTAAATAGTGAATGGATGGGTAATCACTAACATTGGAGCCACACTTTAAAACTATAATAATATTTCTAAGCGCCTTATGGATTAAATAGTGAATGGATGTTCAAGTAATAACTTTGGAGCCGCATTTTAAAACTATAATGGTAGTAGTAGGAGAGGGATTCCGCATGCCCAAAGTGACCGCGACCTTTTTGACCTTTTTTTGATCGCGACCTTTTTTGAGCCCAAATTTTTACCTGACCTTGACCTTTTTGGGCAACCCAAATTTTTTGAGAACCCAAATTTTTTTGAGAACCCAAATTTTTTGAGAACCCAAATTTTTTGAGAACCCAAATTTTTTGGCAACCCTAATTTTTCGGCAACCCTAATTTTTGGCAACCCTTCGAAGAAGGGTTGCGCCAAACGGTTGCGTAAGCAACCGTTGTACGTACCCCACCCTAATTTTTTTGACCAACCCTTTGGTCTTCCATGGGTAATTTTGGCCCACCCTAATTTTTGGCCATCCTTTAGGGCTTAGCCCTATTTTTTGATGTTTTTACCTTTTTTGTCCTTGACCTTTTCTCCAAAGCTTGCCAAATACCATGGGTCAATTTTGACCCACGGTAATTTTTTGGCCTTCCTTTAGGGGCTTAGCCCTATTTTTGATATTTCGGTCAACCCTTGTGTATTCTACGGTACAATTTTCACAGATTTACTTACACACACAGATTTACTCACACACACACACACACACACACACACACAGATTTACTTACACTCACACACAACACATCAGATTACTTACACTCACACACGATTTACTTAGCACTTTATACACACATTCATATGACACTTATAACCCATTCACTATGACACTTACATTTAGCACATAGACACTTACATTTACACTTATACACACAAACGTACGAAATTTTCCACCAACCCTTTGGTCTTCAATGGGTCTTTTTATGACTCAGCATTATTGATGACTCATCTTGATGACGTCATCTTTTAGCGGTTCATCTTTTGATGATGATTATCTTTAGCGGTTCACTTTGATGGCTCCCAATCACCGTAAGGAGTATCTAGTGATGTTCTATTAGTGTTCTATGATTATTTCTATGAGTGCCCAGTGAGTGCCAGGTGATGCCAATGAGTGGCCAAATGAAGTGCCAAGTTGAGTGCCAATGAGTGCCAAGTGAGTGCCACATAGTGCCAAGTGAGTGCCACATAGTGCCAACTGAGTGCCACTTTTTTCAAGCCTTTTCTAGCCTCCCCTGAGCCTAGAATAGCCCTAATATGGGTGTCTACCCCTAGGTTATAGGTATGAAGGAACGAATGGTGTATATTAACAAGTTGCATGGAATGCTTCCTACTATGAGTTAGTATTTTTCTAACACTTATAGCATGACAGAATGTATATCTAAAGAGCTACACATTTGAGACAGTGACCGCAAACGTTTCAGAGTCCACGTCGCAGGTGAACCCCACCGCGAAACCGCCGCGTGCGCCCGCAGGCGCAATATTACCGCCCGCCGCGTGCGCCCGCAGGCGCAATATTTCCGCGTAACCGCCGCCGCGTGCGTCCGCAGACGCAATATTACCGCGTGAACAAAAAATATGATATCAATGTAAACTATTCAAAGATTTTCATTTCAAATATACTTTGAGTCATTCATTTTTACTACAATTGTATGAAATTTTATTAAAAACATATACTTTACATACCCTAATCACCGTAAGAAGTATCTAGTGATGTTCTATTAGTGTTCTATGAGTATTAGATGAGTGCCAGGTGAGTGCCAGGTGAGTGCCAATGAGTGCCAATGAGTGCCAAGTGAAGTGCCAATGAGTGCAAGTGGTGCCAAATAGTGCCAAAGTGAAGTGCCACATAGTCCAACTGAGTGCCACTATTTTCAAGCCTTTTTAGCCTCACCGAGCCTAGAATAAGCCCTAATATGGGTGTCTTACCCCTAGTTTATTAAGGTCTGAAGGCGAATGGTGTATATTACCAAGTTGCAGGATGCTTCCTACTATGAGTTAGTATTTTTCTAACACTTATAGCATGACAGAATGTATATCTAAAGAGCTACACATTTGAGACAGTGACCGCAAACGTTTCAGAGTCCACGTCGCAGGTGAACCCCACCGCGAAACCGCCGCGTGCGCCCGCAGGCGCAATATTCCCCGCCCGCCGCGTGCGCCCGCAGGCGCAATATTTCGCGTAACCGCCGGCGTGCGTCCGCAGACGCAATATTACCGCGTGAACAAAAAATATGATATCAATGTAAACTATTCAAAGATTTTCATTTCAAATATACTTTGAGTCATTCATTTTTACTACAATTGTATGAAATTTTATTAAAAACATATACTTTACATACCTTAAAACAGTAAATCAGTAAATCAATAGAAGTGTGGGTGTTAACTAACACCTAGGGGATTTGTATGATTTTTGTTTTACTGCTTTACTGCTTTAACTCATGTTTTACTGCTTTAACTATCTGCTTTACTGCTTTAACTCTCTGTTTTACTGCTTTAACTCATATATTTATTAACATTACATACCTTAAAGCCGTAAATCAGTAAATCAATAGAGGTGTTACATAGCAACAAGGGGCTAGTATACTTTTGTTTTACTGCTTTACTGCTTTAACTCTCTGCTTTACTGCTTTAACTCATATGTTTTACTGCTTTAACTCATATATTTATTAAATTACATACCTTAAAGGCAGTAAAATCATAAATCAATGAGGTGTTTACCTTAACACCTAAGGGATTAGTATGCTTTTGTTTTACTGTTTTACTGCTTTAACTCACTGCTTTACTGCTTTAACTCTCTGCTTTACTGCTTTAACTCTCTGATTTACTGCTTTAACTCTCTGCTTTAGCTGCTTAAACTCATTGGTTTTAACTGTTTCAACTCATATATTTATTAACATTATTTTTTTATTTTTTATTTTTGTTTTAATACTTTTTATTTATTATTATTTTTTATTATTTCTATTTTTATTTTTGTTTTAATACTTTTTTATTTTTAAATTGTAATGTAAGAATAAAAACACACAGAGTTTCTGTTATATAAACATTTTATTTTAATAAAATTGTACGAAATTTTATTAAAAAACCTTTTTATATATGAGTTTTAGGGGTAGTAAAATCGCATTTTTCATTTTAAAGCATTATTACATACTTAGAAACTATATAGTCATTGACATACAAATTTTTAGCATCAAATATATTTACAAGTTTATTAAAACATACATTATTTAAAAAGCACATAATGAAATAAATACAATAGACTCCACATAAATTGGAATATAAGGGTTGAATGGGGTAAGACATAGTTTTTACACAGCTTACATTATTATATTTTAAAAATAAGGTGATATAATGATTATTCAATATAAATTTTAAGTTCAAAGAATCAATTATGTGAACAGCATCGTTTTTTGCTCTATAAACGGAGATCCAATGTCCTGTTGAAGTGATGTGACGAGGGAGTGTATTGAATATGAAGCAGGTATCCTTCTCCAACTTTACAGAGTTTATTTCGTTAATAGCGAACACACCTAAAAAGCGATGTTCATTTTTAAACACCGATTTTATTTCCTCTTCATTCATCTTTAATAATTCAAAAGTACGTTGCGTACTCTGTCAATTTCAATGAGTTGAGGATGCTCGAGATAGACCACTACAGTGATGGGTGTTTGTAGACTTGATCCAAAAGAGAGACTTAGTCCTAAGGTACCCTTTCTCAAAATGTTTAAATGATAGGCGTTACAAGCTGAAAGGTCAGCTGTGAGATCATAGGCATATAAATTACTATTCTTTGCGTATTCTTCAAGATTTAAGCCTGTCCCATCATTTACATGATAAACAGTTATTGGCTATTAAGTCGTAAAAAGGACGAGTACAGAGAGAGATAGGTCTCCGTTGTATAACATTTCATAATCACGTCCGTGAGGAAGTCCAATTCACAATGTAAACTGATCCGTCTAAGTCCCGAAAGGTGTGAATTTTATAGGGTGATTTTTATAAAATGGCCGGAGTATGCTTCATGTTCAACAATCCCTATTATCACTTTCTGTGGGAGATTTCCATTCACAATGTTAGGTCTATTGATACTCGATAACCCCTGAGTAAAATTAAATAACTTGGTTTCAACTCTTCTGATAGGATACTTAGCTGTAGTGTTCAAAAGAGATTTTTCAATTTCCAAATGTCTCTGGGGTAATAATTTCACTTTTCTGACATAGAGATAAGCTTCCAACAGTTTGAAAACAGGTTCTGGACATACAGCTGTACAGTAGGTTTACTTTTTATTTTAAGAGCAAATTTAGGATTTGAACGTGATAAAATGATTCTAGTATCTACAGATGGTAGAATGAGTCTTTCTTGAGAGAAGATATCGCCATTTAATCGTCCGTAAAATTCATAAGTATTATTTATGACTTTAGCTGCTTTATCTATATGTGCAGCTTCATCTTTGAAACTATAAAAACCACATGATTGGAGATGAGACTGTTTAGCATCGTCTGAATAATTTAACAAATGCTCTATATAGCTTCTATAAGGATAATTAGCCGCTGACGCCCCTAGTGAAGTTCCGTTAAGATAGACTTCAACCTGAGTGAAACATGTATACAGGAAATTTGATTCTGTATATACTATATGGTCATCACCCGAAGGAAGATCTGTACCATCAGGTTTTGTGAATTTCGTTTTTACATATAAAAACACATTAGATGGGTCTAGGTATTGATCAGAAGTACCTGGAATATTGAACTCTAGAGGAACATCTGTATTGGTAATTGAATGCAGAGGATTAATACTGATAAAGTTGGAATCGCTAACGCTAATCTGTGTAGGGTTCATGGAGAAGAGATCCAATTCACTCTTACAACAATCAGGACTAGAAGGATGAAGGAAATAATCCTCGTACAGCACTAAAAAGACGTATCGCCGATGTTTCAGATGAGATGTTGGATGATGTTAAGCGTAAAATAAGACGTAAAATGTCAGGTCAGGGTCGAGGCACCAAGAAGATTGTCATAAAGAAAAAGACCAAGCGGAAAAAACCTCTAAAGAAAAAATGTATTGATGTATTTGCTATTTAATTACTAACTGATAACTTTTATACGAGGTGTGTATTACTGTATATAAGTAACGTTTTTCATGAAAATGTTCATTATACGACCAGAACTCGCACATGCAAGATGCATTTCCTTCATCCTTCTAGTCCTGATTGTTGTAAGAGTGAATTGGATCTCTTCTCCATGAACCCTACACAGATTAGCGTTAGCGATTCCAACTTTATCAGTATTAATCCTCTGCATTCAATTACCAATACAGATGTTCCTCTAGAGTTCAATATTCCAGGTACTTCTGATCAATACCTAGACCCATCTAATGTGTTTTTATATGTAAAAACGAAATTGACAAAACCTGATGGTACAGATCTTCCTTCGGGTGATGACCATATATTATATACAGAATCAAATTTCCTGTATACATGTTTCACTCAGGTTGAAGTCTATCTTAACGGAACTTCACTAGGGGCGTCAGCGGCTAATTATCCTTATAGAAGCTATATAGAGCATTTGTTAAATTATTCAGACGACGCTAAGCAGTCTCATCTCCAATCATGTGGTTTTTATAGTTTCAAAGATGAAGCTGCACATATTGATAAAAGCCACGCCTAAATCATAAATAATACTTATGAATTTTACGGACGATTAAATGGCGATATCTTCTCCTCAAGAAAGACTCATTCTACCATCTGTAGATACTAGAATCATTTTATCACGTTCAAATCCTAAATTTGCTCTTAAAATAAAAAGTAAACCTACTGCTACAGCTGTATGTCCAGAACCTGTTTTCAAACTGTGGAGGCTTATCTCTATGTCAGAAAAGTGAAATTATCACCACAGCGTCATTTGGAAATTGAAAATTCGCTTTTGAATACTACAGCAAAGTACCCTATTAAGAGAGTTGAAACCAAAATATTTAATTTCACTCAAGGATTATCGAGTATCAATATCCCTAACATTGTGAACGGAAATTTACCACAGAAAGTAATAATAGGGATTGTGGAACATGACGCCTACTCTGGGAATTATAAAAAATCACCCTATAAATTCACACCTTTCGGACTTAGAGGTATCAGTTTACATGTGAATGGACTTCCTCACGGACGTGATTATGAAATGTTATACAACGGAGACCTATCTCTCTGTACTCGTCCTTTTTACGACTTAATAGCCAATACTGTATCATGTAATGATAGTGGGACAGGCTTAAATCTTGAAGAATACGCAAAGAATAGTAATTTATATGCCTATGATCTCACAGCTGACCTTTCAGCTTGTAACGCCTATCATTTAAACATTTTGAGAAAGGGTACCTTAGGACTAAGTCTCTCTTTTGGATCAAGTCTACAAACACCCATCACGGTAGTGGCCTATCTTGAGCATCCTCAACTCATTGAAATTGACAGAGTACGCAACGTACTTTTGAATTATTAAAAATGAATGAAGAGGAAATAAAATCGGTGTTTAAAAATGAACATCGCTTTTTAGGTGTGTTCGCTATTAACGAAATAAACTCTGTAAAGTTGGAGAAGGATACCTGCTTCATATTCAATACATTGCCTCGTCACATCACTCAACAGGACATTGGATCTCCGTTTATAGAGCAAAAAACGATGCTGTTCACATAATTGATTCTTTGAACTTAAATTTTATTGATAATCATTTATCACCATTATTTTTAAAATATAATAAATGTAAGCTGTGTAAAAACTAATGTCTTACCCCTGTTCAACCTCTTATATTTGGTAATTTTATGTGGAAGTCTCTTGATAAGTTTTAGATGTCAAGCATTTGTAATATTTAGTAACTTTAAATTCAGTGCCATACAAATTTTTAACATTAAATATATTTACAAGTTTATTAAACATACATTATTAAAAAAGCACATAATGAAATAAATACAGTAGACTCCACATAAATGGAATATAAGGGTTGAACAGGGTAAGACATAGTTTTTACACAGCTACATTATTATATTTTAAAAATAAGGTGATATAATGATTATTCAATATTAAAATGTAAGTTCAAAGAATCAATTATTTGAACAGCTCGTTTTTTGCTCTATAAACGGAGATCCAATGTCCTGTTGAGGTGTCATGTGACGAGGCAATGTATTGAATATGAAGCAGGTATCCTTCTCCAACTTTACAGAGTTTATTTCGTTAATAGCGAACACACCTAAAAAGCGAGGTTCATTTTTAAACACCGATTTTATTTCCTCTTCATTCATCTTTAATAATTCAAAAGTACGTTGCGTAACTGCTTCATTTCAATAGTTGAGGATGCTCAGAAGAACGCACACACGTGATGCCTCGCTAATTGTCGGAGTTTGATCCAAAAGAAGAGGACTACGATAAATGATAGGTACAATCACTGTCTATTAAAAATGTTTAATGATAGGCGTTCACACACACGCACACACAGGTCAGTGTGAGATCATAGGACTTTTTAATTTCTTGCGTAATTCTTCAACACACAACCACTCATTAAGCCTGTCCCACTATCATTACATGAAACAGTATTGGCTATTAAGTCGTAAAAAGGACGAGTACAGAAGAATAGGTCTCGTTGTATAACATTTCATACACGTCGTGAAGGGAAGTCCATTCACATGTAACTGAATACCTCTAAGTCCGTCAAGGTGTGAATTTATAGGGTGATTTTTTTATAATTCCGCAGAGTAGGCGTCATGTTCACAATCCATATTATTACTTTCTGTGGTAAATTTCCGTTCACAATGTTAGGGATATTGATACTCGATAAATCCTTGAGTGAAATTAAATATCTTGGTTTCAACTCTCTTAATAGGGTACTTTGCTGTAGTATTCAAAGCGAATTTTCAATTTCCAAATGACGCTGTGGTGATAATTTCACTTTTCTGACATAGAGATAAGCCTCCAACAGTTTGAAAACAGGTTCTGGACATACAGCTGTAGCAGTAGGTTTACTTTTTATTTTAAGAGCAAATTTAGGATTTGAGTGATAAAATGATTCTAGTATCTACAGATGGTAGAATGAGTCTTTCTTGAGAGAAGATATCGCCATTTAATCGTCCGTAAAATTCATAAGTATTTTATGACTTTAGCTGCTTTATCTATATGTGCAGCTCATCTTTGAAACTATAAAAACCACATGATTGGAGATGAGACGCTTTAGCGTCGTCTGAAATAATTTACAAATGCTCTATATAGCTCTATAAGGATATATTAGCCCGCTGACGCCCATAATTCCGTTAAGATATGACTTCAACTCTGAGTGAAACATGTAACCAGGAATTTGATTCTGTATATACTATATGGTCATCACCCGAAGGAAATCTGTACCATCAGGTTTTGTGAATTTCGTTTTTACATATAAAAACACATTAGATGGATCTAGATATCAGAAGTACCTGGAATATTGAACTCTAGAGGAACATCTGTATTGGTAATTGAATGCAAAGGATTAATACTGATAAAGTTGGACTCTAACGCTAATCTGTGTAGGGTTCATGGAGAAGAGATCCAATTCACTCCTACAACAATCAGGACTAGAAGGATGAAGGAAATGCATCTTGCATGTGGCGAGTTCTGGCGTATAAAATGAACATTCATGAAAAAACGTCTAACTTATATACAGTAATCACACCTCGCTAAAAGTTATCAAGTTAGTACAATTAAATAGCAATACATCAATCACTTTTTTCTTTAGAGTTTGTTTCCCGCTTGGCTTTTTCTTTATGACATCTTCTTGGTGCCTCGACCCTGACCTGACATTTTACGTCTTATTTTACGTCTTAACATCATCCAACATCTCATCTGAAACATCGGCGATACGTCTTTTTAGTGCTGTCAGGATGCATTTCCTTCATTCTTCTAGTCCTGATTGTTGTAAGAGTGAATTGGATCTCTTCTCCATGAACCCTACACAGATTAGCGTTAGCGATTCCAACTTTATCAGTATTAATCCTCTGCATTCAATTACCAATACAGATGTTCCTCTAGAGTTCAATATTCCAGGTACTGATCAATACCTAGACCCATCTAATGTGTTTTTATATGTAAAAACGAAATTCAAAACCTGATGGTACAGATCTTCCTTCGGTGATGACCATATAGTATATCCAGAATCAACCTTTCCTGTATACATGGTTTAACTGGTTGAAGTCTATCTAACGGAACTTTCAACTAGGGGCGTCAGCGGGCTATTTATCCTTATAGAAAGCGTATATAGAGCATTTGTTAAATTATTCAGACGACGCTAAGCAGTCCATCCTCCATCATGTAGTTTTTATAGTTTCAAAGACGAGACTCACATATAGATAAAGCAGCTAAAGTCATAAATAATACTTATGAATTTTACGGCATTAAATGGCGATATCTTCTCTCAAGAAAGACTCATTCTCCATCTGTAGATACAGAATCATTTTAATCACGTTTCAAATCCTAAAATTGCTCTTAAATACAACAGTAAAACCTACTGCTAT
>JABUQX010041763.1:0-22500 GCA_015478945.1 Trachelipus rathkii
CCATCATATCCTCTCCTACTTCTCCTCAGACATAATCCTCTGACATTCATTATTACCATTACATTCATACATTTTCGCCGAAATATAGAAGGCCACTTACGGCGATCACGACCTTAGGCATGCATTAGCTTTTCTGACAAAAGATAAATGGTAGTGGGCGGCATCCAAGCCTAACTACCACCTTCCTTAGTCGCCTTCTACCAGTAAACATAAGATGTAAGGCAATTTTCGCCTCACAGATAGGTTATAAGATAAGGATGTCTGTTAGATGCTGATTAGAAGTGGTGTAGTGAAAGATGTGTGTGAATGTGTTTAGTGATGGGAGTGTCTGGAGATGAGTGTGGATATAAACGCAAAACAGAAAGCTAACCATAGCACTGGAAGTCAACATACCATAAGCAATATAGTATAATATTATATATATATATATATATATATATATTAGTATATATAATATATATATTATATATAGTTATAATATATATATATTCATATACTAGTAATAATATATATATATATATTATTATACATATTATTATTATTATTATTAGTTTTTAAATATTAAAAAATTCTTCTCTCAAATTTTTCTTTCAATCAATTTAAGACACCAAAAACGATTAAAAAATTCGATTTTCTAATGATGATTAATCCTCATCACTAATTATCATATATATATATATAATATATATATATATATTAATATATATAGTAATATTATATATATATATTTATAACCATAGTATATATAAATAATAATATTATATTATTATATATATATATACCTATATCCATAGATAACTTATATGTATACCTATCTATAGTTATAATATATATATATATATAAATAAAAAATATTATAATTATATATAAATAATTAATAATATATATAATATAACCTTAGATCATATATTATTATATGAACGCCTCGTGCGCAAGAGCTGATCGCGCGACTCTCATACTAGAGAGTACGGTGTTCAAATATTCGACGAGCAGTTGGAAAGATTCTTATCTAACCTGGGGGCAAAGAATAAATATTTTTAAATTTTTGTATCATTTTTTAATAAGTAATTTAAAACTGTTGGGTGTGTGCAAAAAAATATCGAAATAAAAAGTTATCACCCCTACTCTACATTTATAATTTGAAAATTTCATAATTAATGATCGGATCAACAAAGGAAAATTTATCGCAATTTTCATTTGTGAAAATCTTTTAGTTGGTATTCGAAATTGAATGTGTGACCAGATACTTAGAAACTATTGATCATATTTTTGTAAGATAATATACCATTTTGTTTAGTTCAAGTTTCTGGGAGCTCCGTTCATGAAGCTACGTCATACTCTGCTCTTGGGAGTTCATCAATAATTTATGTGCTTTCAGATTATGAAGATATTTTATTTATCATGTTTTTTATATGTTATTACCTTTCATAATTGGTTCAAAAAATAAAAAAAAGATAAAATAAATAATTGCTTAGCATTGAAAAAGTCAGTAAATGATCTTGAATCTCTTAATGAGAGTATCACAGATTCCTTTGTTGCTTGTCTGAAGTATATCAAAGTTCAAAAATAAATAACCTTCCTATTTTTAATGTTGTTGTATTGTATTTTTCTTATTGCTGCAATTGATGTTGCTCTTGATAATATTATCGTTGATTACTTTTCATAGTCCAAAATTGTGATATAAGCATCACAATGCATAGTGACTGATTCAGCTTTGCTAGTAAAAATAAAATTAAAAGAGACAATAATGATTGCAAAACTCTTTAAAAAAAATTTCCTTTTGCGATACTGAAAAGTGTAACAAACTGATAAAGCATTCACGTGCTCTTATTGTGCCAAAACGTTTGTTATTAAAGATAGATTCACATCGAAACCACACGGGAAAAAAACATTTAAGTGTTCTTACTCTGAGAAATAGTTTACAAAAATGTAATTAGAAGACCAAACATTGAACCCAACACGAGTGAAAGCCTTATAAGTTTCTTACTGCTGAGAAAAGTTAACGGAAATGTAATTTAGAAAACCCACCTTCGAATCCACACGGGTGAAAAACGTAACATTTTATATTTCGATAAAATTTTAATAATAAAATTAAGTTAAGAAAAAACACATCGAAACCTAAAAAAAAAATGTTTATAAGGTCTTGCTTGAAAAAATTTTAATACTAAAAATCTGATATATAATATTTCGAACCCCACACGGCGGAAAAAAAAAAACCATTAAGTGTTTCTCTGTGAAAAAAGTTTTAATCAGAAAAATCATTTAAAACTCCACATTCGAACCCACACGAATGAAAAACCATTTCATAGAACAGCAGAAAGTTTTAATGATAATTTATATAAGACACATTCATCCATCACTGTGAAACCATTTAAGTTCTTACTGTGATTAAAACTTTAAGTTAAAAGTAGTTTAGAAAGACCACATTCGAACCCCAACACAGTAAAGCTTCAACTTCACAGGAATCATAAAAACATTTGAATCTTATAAAAAATTAGGTCAAAAAGAAACATCATAACAAAATCTAACTAATATTTCTCCATCTTATTCGTACTGTTATTAGTGTTTTCATACGATTTTTAGATATCTAAGATGCTATAAACTAAGAATAAAATTTCCTTGAAGAGTGTTGAAGAACTACGGACAAAAATCGAACCCAAATAAAATCAGTTCTTTTATTTTATTCATGTTGGAATATATAAATACCAGTAAATTTACAAATTGAAGAAACCGCCCAGAATAATAATATAATAAATATATAATTAAGAATAAATTATCATTTTGCATCATACAGAGATACCAATTATAAAATATATATATAATAAATAATATAATAAAATAATAATTTAAAATGAAATAAGTAATATAAATATAATAATAAAATATATATAATAAAATAATAATGATAATTATATGTATTGAAGAAAAAAATGTTTCTTACGTAAATATTTTTGATCTAATGATGTTGTTTGTATTTTTAATTTGTGGGTTTTCGTTTTGTTTGTTTTTTGTCTTTTTTTTAATATTATTTTTCTTTATTTTATATTTTGTCTTTCTAATATTAAGTTTTTTCGTATGTTAATACTATTCTTTATTTATTTTTGTATTTTTTTTTATATTTATATTTTGAATATTTTCGGTCGTCGGTGCCGGACGCCTATCGTCTTTTTTTTTGTTAGTCTTAGACAACTGACTGAAAATATTTTTATAAAAATCATGAATTATAACAAATTTACTGTAATTAGAATTAAGTAATACGATATATATTATATCTTGGTAGATAGTATCGGTAGCAGTAGTAGGCTTAGAGACTAACTTAGATCTACATATTTAAATAAAGTGAATCCTAATGTGTAATTGATGCGTTTATTGTAGTTAAGAGTTCTATTAATATCATATAGTTATGAACAGAAAAAATATTATTGCCAAAAGAAACTTTTTTAAATTTTGTTATTTTTTTCAGTATATTGTTACACTTTCCACTTGACTTTCTATTTGCTAAGAGTTTACATTTTATTTTTTACGACCTAACAACTTTGAACAACTGTATTAAATGAAGTCAAAACAAATAAATACCAATTATAATAATTAAGATTAGATATGTATATATATATTTTCTTATATTTAATTTTAATTTTATATACGTGAAAGTTTATTAAGTACTATTTTACAGAGAAGTTAATAAATGATTGATGTACCATAATTTAAATTAGATTTCATTTTCTCTAATGATAAAAGCATATCCACAGACAACTTTATTTTTATATAATCAGGTTGACGAAAAATTTACCCGATAAATCCCTCCCCCAAAAAAAAAAAACGTTCTCGTATATACTGCATATTGTTCGTATAAATAGATTATATTGGTTCTTATGAAGATCTTTTTTTGGGTAGGAAATTAAGTCTTTCAAATTAAGTTCTCATACAATATGATTTTTTGTATATTCAGTATTATTTACATATAAAATTTAATGTTGTTATTAAGAATTTACAAAACTTTAAACAATATTATGGAAGTGTAATACATTCAGATTCCCCTGTTAAAACGTTATGAGCACATGTTCATTGATCTCATTAGGTGTAATATCGACCCACTCCGAAATCTTGATAAAAGTATAAAGTCCTGGTAAAATAGTTGCTATTGTCGTCAAATCTTATCATGATGATGATAAGTACAATAAACAGAAAATTACGTAAGTAATGATAATATTTAATCCAAAAACATTGTCATCACACTATTATCTCTCAGGAAATTTCTACAGAAAGTATAGATAAGTTTAGTCCCATATCTCATAATAATAGCTGTACAGAAATAAACTAGCGAGCATGGAAAATGTACACAACATTGGACAACGTGTATATGGAGTAAAAAGCCCACATGTACAACACCTCCGCCAGCAGAACATCCAACGTAACAACCTCTACCAGGAAAAGGGACAAAGAGGAGGATATAACTATTGCTAAAACACCAAAAAATAAAATAATAAAAAAAGGAAAAAATATAACGCTGATATGCTAATATAAGAGAACTTATAAAGACCATAGAGATAGAAGGCACACGATATAGGAAAAAGTTCAGACTGTTTGTACGATTTTTTAGCGAGAAAGAGATAGTAAGAAGAAGGAAGTAATAGATAATAGCCAAAAAATAATAATGAAAGAGAACGATTTTAGTAAATTTTCACGACACCAACTGCAAATGAAGAAACGAAATCTTACTCACCAACTAATAATACAAGAAACGAAGTCTTACTCACCAACTAATAAAGAAGAAACGAGGCGGACTCACATTAAAGAGGAAAGAAGAGAAAGTAATCACCATGTAAATATGAATAAATGACATATTAGTGGTCTTGGTTCTCCTCGATCTCACTCCTCTCTCTCATACTCTCTCTGCACGTCTCGTCTCTCTCTCTACTCTGCTCTCGAGATCTGCGATCTAGAATCTCTCTCGTCTTCCTCTCATCGTCTCTGCTCTAACTCTCTTCATCTCCTACCTACATATCTAGAACAATCTACTGAGTAGCATCACTATACCTACGATCGAGAGGACGAGAGAGAGAGAGAGAAGAGAGCTAGATACGAGAGAGAGAGAGAGAAGAGAGATGAGAGAGATAGACGATTAGCGTCTAACATATCTTAACCTCTCTCTCAGTCTTAAATCTACTACTCTCTGCCTCTCTCTCTCTCTCTTGCTATCTGCGTCTCTACTCGACTAGACTCATCGTCTCAGTCATGCGCGTCTCTAACTACAGTATCTGCAAATCTCTACAATCTGTGTCTTATCGTATTGCTCTAACTTGCTCTCATCTCGTCACTCTCGTCTCATCTCTCATCCTAACTCTCTCTCCTTCTCTCTATTCTCACATACAATCTACATTCTCATCTCTACTCTGTCATCTCATCTCTCATCTCTCACTCATCTCTCTCTCCATCTAGCTGCTCTCAATCTCTCAGACGATCATCTAGCAATTCACGAGACGCTAGAGAGACTCGAGACTACGAGAGTGACTCGATCGCGATCATCGATCAAGAGCAAGTACATACTCTCAATCATATCTCACATTCTACACCTCTACATTCTTTCCGTCATCTCGTCTCTTCTGCTCTTCGTACATCTATCAAAACCGTACCTACTCATATAGAGTCAGATCACAACAATATTCTCTATCTCATCTTCTCTCTACGTCTCTCTCTCTCTATCGCATCTCTCTCTCTCTCGTAGGACTGCTCTCTCTCTTCAGTCTCTCATCTCGTCACTCGAGCTATGACTCTGCTCGATCTCGTCTCGACTATCTCCTCTCTCTCTCTCTCTCTCTCTCTCTGTACACATATAAAAGGAGAGAGGTATGAGAAAAGTGAATGTTGAGACTAATGAATATAATAGTTAGAAGAGCTAATGAAATCAGAGATAGTAATGGATGATAGGAAAGATTAAGAGACAAAGAGTGTAGGGAGAAGTGTAGATTGGAAAAATATGAATAGAAGAAGAAAGAATTCTTACACTAATAGTAGATTGAGAATTAGATTTGATTGGCAATACTGATAAAAATAGAAGAATAGCAGGAGTAAATAGGGGATAAAAGTAAATGTAAGAATAGAGAGTAAGTGATGGAAGTGGGAATGAGAAGACGTCCCAGTGTAAGAATCAGATTAAATGGTGAAGCAGTAAAAAGAGAGAAAGGAGAGTTGCTGTATAGCCGTATAGTATTGAAATGAAAAAGGAAAGGAGAATAACGAAGAAGAGTATAGTAGAAAAGAGTTGAGTGAAGAATGAGAGGAGGTGTTGAGTGCAATTAGATCTGTGAAATTCAAAAGACTAAGTCCAAGTTGCCTTGGTATGTATCTTAGCTTTGAAAGTATAGTAGTAAACACAATGTTAAGGCGAATAAGAAGGATAGATTTGAAAGTACATCTGTATATTATATGGAAAGATTAATACTTAGGCCGATGAGAGGTTTGAGAAGAATAGATAAAATAGACAATAGAAGTAAAGATGTGTAGAATAGAAAAAGGCGTAAAGTAAGAGAGAAAGAACGAGTGGTAATAGAGATGTAAATTCGTCACATGGAAAGAATGGATGATATCAAGTTGATTAAACGGAGTATACGTGGCACGTTGAAAACTGAAAGAGTAAGTGTAATAGAAGATCTAAAAATATATAAATTTGAGAGGAATTGATTCAGAATTACTAACTGAAATACTATTTCCTATTCTGTTTTTCTATTGCTTCTATAAACGGCAAAAACTACCAGTCAAGGATTGTATGAGAAGATAATCTGAAAGTCATTCAAGATTTTATTTGGAGAATCGATTGGACGAGAACATTTGTGTAACTATAAATATTGAAAAATGAGGTTGCATATTGAACGGAAAATATGAGAGAAAACAGATTATATTTAATTTTAACGGGAAGGTTGGTATTTTGTGCACTTAGTTTTGAATGAATCATCGCAATTAGAAATGGAAAGACTTTGAATAGAGTCGAATGTATATGAAAGTGCGGAAATGTTAGATCTGTTATGAGTAATTAAATGAGTTATTCTTTATTATCAATCCGAAGTTCATCTGACCCCTGGTTCCGCCAAGTACTGGAATGGACTCGCCCAAGCGAGAAGCACCTATATAACATCTTTTTGTGTATATGCTATGAGCATTCCTAGCCCGGTGTTGATATAATAAATTAGTGAACCACCAACCAGCATCACTGTCTCTTTGATAGAAATTCTTCCACCCAGTAATATTTTTTGGGGATACACAGAAAAGAATTTTTAAATTTTTGTTCATTTTTCTCTGCCCAAAGCAAAACGGTTTGTGTGCCAAAGAAATAATTTGGGAAAAAAAGCTCTGTATTACCTTCAGACAGTCATGATTGAAAAATTCGTTGATCGATATAAAAAAAGAATGTATCACAAATTTTTCATTTGTAGATATTATATATATAATATATATATATATATATATATATAATATATATATATATATTGTATATAGAACTTAATATAATATTATATATATAATATATATATATATAAAATATATAATATATTATATAAGTTAAAACAAAAAAAGGAAATAAAAAAGGCAAATAAAGAAATATATATATAATATAGTTAACATATATATATACAATATATATATATGTAATATATATATATATATATTTATTTATTTATTTATTTTTGCCTGCTCTTCGAAGTCATAAAAATTTATTGTTGTTTTTAATTATGAGCGAATTTCTCATTAGTGTCTTTGTTTTTATGAGATATTTTTGTACGAGTCTTATTTTCTATAACGTATATAATTTATATACAAAATAATTTGTTCACATGGACGCAACTAATATTAAAAATTTTTAGCTGACTAAAAAGTAATAATGGTAAACATATTACTTATTATTATCTCTAAAACTATTGTATCCTACAACTCGTATTTTCTCTTCAATTTAAATACATATTAATATGTTTTATTTTATTTTAATTTCAGTAAAGTTGACTTAGAGAAGGCGCCTTACCATAAGAAAAACCATATTTGAATCAGAGCTACTTTTACGCATATGTCCAGAAAATTTATACTAAACCAACTAATGCATATGACCTATTCACTTTGCTTAATAAAAATATTTCCGTTTGCGATACTGAAAAGTGTGACAAATAAAGCATTCACGTGCTCTTAGTGTCTTAGAACGTTTGATATAAAACAGTGTGATCTCTCACATTGGAACCCTTAAAGTTCAAAAACATTTAGGTTCTTACTGTGAGTAAAAATTGTAATCAGGAGATTAATTAGAAAAACACATTGCGAACCCACAGTGAAAAGCCATAAGGTTCATACTTGAGAAAAGTTTTAATCATAAAGTAATTTAGAAACCACCTTCAATCCATCCACGGAGCTCTGTGAAAAGCCTTCTGATATGCTCTTAATTTGTGTAGAAGTTTTTTCTTCAATAAAGTAATTTAGAAAAGAGATATCCAAAAAACACACTATTTACCCCAAAAAAATTATGCAAGGTTAGGTTACTAAGTTTATGATAGAATATCATTTATGAATAGTTGAAGATAAGAGTAGCTTCAAAATAATCATATTTTAATTCTTTTTAAATATTTTACAAATCAGTAAAATTCTGATGAGAAATGTAAATGAATTGTAGAAAAACCATTAAGATTTAATTCAAGAACAAACTGATAAATCAAAGACATAATTCTCCATACTATCAGTGAAGCTTTACTGGTCTTACAGTGATAATGGAATTAATGTAAAAGTAGTTGTAGAAAGACACATTCGATATTCCACACACTCAAAGCTTCAACTTCACTAGAACATTAAAAACATTTTGATAAATTACAAAAGAAGGAAAAGTTTTTACAAATGAAAAATAAGTATTTATTGTTACGACAGTCCTGAAATTATTTTAAAAATATGAATTATTATAAATTTGCTGTATTTAGAATTAAGTAATATTTATTAGTAGTCTG
This sequence comes from Trachelipus rathkii, assembly GCA_015478945.1. Lineage (NCBI taxonomy): Eukaryota > Metazoa > Arthropoda > Malacostraca > Isopoda > Trachelipodidae > Trachelipus > Trachelipus rathkii. The sequence continues at coordinate 8,976 of JABUQX010041763.1, forward strand.
GTAGATAGTAGGTGGCAGTAGTAGATAGGCTTAGGAGACTGAACTTTATTCTAGATATTTAAGTGAAGGCCTGGATGCGTTAAATGGATGCGTTTATTGTATTAAGAGGTTTTCTTTATCTTATGTTTATGAAGCAGGAAATTTATTTTTTCTAAAAAAAACTTTTTCAATTTTTTTTATGTTAATTCTTCAGTTATTTTGTAGCTACATGTTTCCTGTTTGACTCTTTAAAATAGTTTTATTTTTTTTTTTCATTTCTATATTTCACGTGTTTTTTATTCTAAACCCATCGAATATTATTATTTTTTAAAATTGAAAGAATAGTTAATTAAGATTTAGGTAAGTACCGTATATTTTTTATGTGGAATAAAACTGAGAGTAATAAATGATTGGAACCTTTTAGAGTTTCTTCTTCTAATATAATAGCTATCCCAGCAACTTATTGTTTATTCAGGGTTGAAAATACCGGATGGACCAAAAAAATCCTGCTGTTGATGTTTTTTTTTATTGGGGGGGAGGAGATTTTTTTTTTTTTTTTAAAAAGATACGATATTGAATTTTTTTTTGAAATCACTAAGCATTTGTATCAGTAATAATTTAGAAATAGTATTAAACCACCACACAAATAATAAATGTTGTAGAACAGAATGACAATTTACCAAGGAAGAATCTGTCATTGTCTCATTGGTGAAACTTGGAAAAGTAAATGGGATTGCTATTGCGTCGTTACATGTTATTGATAGTTGAAAGCGATTTTACTTTCACTAACTTAATAATTTTTATATTAAAACATTTTACCATATTCTGGGGTTCTACGAAGTTAGTAAGTTAGCTTCCCTATATTCGTAGCTGAACTAAACTAGCAGTGCGTTGCAACTGCTAGTACCTGACTGAGAGAGGTGTGCAAAAGACTAGTGTCGTGATTTCAAGGGTATAGTAAAATGAGAGTATTGCAATAAAAAATAATTACAGTCATATCAACAGCAGATTATAATATAAACCATTGAAGAGTAGCACTCATTATAAATTTTTCAGTGTATTTTTTTACAGAACTTTATTTATATATATTATATATATTATTATATATATATATATAATATATATATATATATATAATATATATATATATATTATTATATTTATAATAGATATATATATATATAATATATTTATATTTAGATAATAGTAATTATAATTAATTTAATATTATATATTTATAATATAATTCTTATTAATTATCATTAATTAATTATATAATATTATATATATATAATATATTATAAATATCATATATATATATATTTAATATATATACATATATATATATTAATATATATAATAATATATATATATATATTTAGTAATATATATGTATATATATAAAATAATATATTAATTATATATTATAATAATGATAATGAAGCTGAAATTTTGCGGTTCTTAAATTTTTCACACCCGGTTGCGTTGTTTTTTTGTGGTTCTTAAATTTTCAACAACTCCGTTGCGTTTATGCAAAGATTAAAACTTACAATGCTTGTTACTACTATACTACTACTTACTAATAATATAATAATAATAATAATAATAATATAATAAATAATCATATTTTTAATATATACCTAAAATTTCTAAATTCTTCATTTAATGTACAAAGCATCATGCGGGACAAGAACCCATGCACAATGCAACCCACCATCCAATTTCCCCATCCTCCGCCTGTGAACCTGGAAACGTATCCAATTAGTCTCTTAGTTATTCGCATTTGTAATTGAATTTTAGAGCGCAAGTTAGATTTATTTAAGAATAACAATTTCTGCATTCCTCTTTTATCTCATTCATTACTCGATCAGAAATTATCAAGCACCGTGAAAAGTGTTCGCTTGGTCTCATACTTACTAGAGACCATCTGCACACATATATCATTAATAGCCATCATCTCAACTACTTTCCTATGTTATGTTCATCCCTCCACCACATGAGAGGCGATCATCTTAGCGGAATCATTCTTTTTGCTTTTTGATATTTTGCTATTTCATCAAAAACACTTTCATTAATTTCTTTTTCTCTATCATCATCATCACTACTTGATGTTAAATGAAGCCTTCATGGTTTTAAAAACAGAGTTTGTCTTGGATGTTGAAGTGCTTTATCCTTCTGCAGTTAAATTCTAGGTGTCTTAATAGATAATCTTCCATATCTGAAGAAAGTTCCTTACATTGTTTAAATTTCTCCTGAACTTATGATACTTAAAAATGTTGTGTCTAAAAAATTTCCTTGTATATCGAGCATCATACGTCTCTCGAGCTGTAATACTCAAAAGCTCTCTCCTGCCGCAAAAAATTAGTGCAAATCTACGATTAACTCCCAATTATTGTTGTACAGCTGATTTAGTCCTCTCTTCAAGCTCGAAATTTGAGGTAATCTCTTCAAATATCTCCAATAGGGTAATACATTTTTCAATAAGTATGAAATCAACTAGTAAGTTGTTCTTTATCTTTGAAGCTGTTAGAAATGATCCCCTCTTTGTTTTTCATATAATTTCAGCAGAAAGTTTTGATAACATAGGAGAATATTTTACAAAAAACTTCCTGACAACGGCAGCTGCGAGTTGTTCAGAAAGACCAGTAACAACCGGTTGCCAGTGTTAACCAGTACAATTCTCCGGGCTAGTGGCGTTGTCAATAAATGGTGGTTGCGTATATTCGATCATCACTCAATATATAATAATTATATGTTTAAAATATTATAAATATATTCGAATGAGAAATTATAATATCTATATAAATTAATTAAAAATAAAATATAACTATAATAAAATATAGACATGTTATTAATTATATATTGAAATGATAATGTCCGATATATAATATAATCTTATATATATATAATATATATATGATTGTTTTTCTTTTTTTTTTTCTTTCCAGATTGTCTGTGTTGGATGTTGGATGTGGTGCTTTTGGCTGTCTAAGTGCATGGCCTTTTTTGCGATTAATTTATTTATTTTAGCGAAGTTCATTGCGTTATATGTATTTTTCTGTTTTACACTGAAAAACAGGAAAATACATATAACGCAGGTACTTCACTGAAATCAAAAAACTAATCGCACAAAAGGCCATGTACTTAGACAGCCAAAAGCACTACATCGAACATCCAACACAGACAATCTAAACAGAAAAAATATAAAAACAATCGTTCTTATATCTTTCTCTTCCCCTTTTTTTCCTTCCGCATATTCTTTTATTTCTTTTACTCCACTCAACTTTTCGTAAAGATATCAGCCAATTGATGTCTTGTATCAACCCATTCAACCTTCAAAATCTTGCTCTCTTCCCATCATCACACTCCATGTAGATGATGAGGAAGAGTGCGCGAGAGCTTATATTGAGTTGCGCTAGATACATACTATCACTATTTTATTCTATATAGCCCTATGTCTCATGTTGCTGAGTGTGCGTGTGAGCAGTGAGATTCGTATACTCTACTACTATCTCACATAATTCTACGCCTCCAAAGCATCAGTGCTACATTACCCCCAAACTATTACTATATCGCCTGCTATCGTATTACCTTTCCTAATGTTGAGAGAGCAAGTCCGAACGATAGTCTAGCATCAATTACTCAAGCTATGCTGTGACACTTTATCTCAACGATCTCATCGCGTGAGCGTGCTGAGCATCTATCAATCCATATCTTTGATGAGATTTATCAACTATTCCCACCCCAAGCGGACTCAGAGAGCAATCTTCATCTTGCGTCATCTATTCTATAAGTCAAGCATCATATCGAGAGAGCCTCTTCTATCTTCTGTATATAGTGTATCTACTCTCTGATCTATACTATCTCTATTATCTGCCTAATATCTAATACATACTTCTCTCTACCCTCACAACTATCTATTCTCTATCTCTCTTCCTTTAAGAATCTGACTTATCACTCCCTTTATAACACAAATCAGTTAGCACTTGCGTTGCCAGCTAGTCAATTGCATCTATATCTCTCATCACAAGTCTTACCTATCAATTTCTCATCCTGCTCTATACCACTATATACTCTCGCTCTCACCAAAAATGAGAGTATGTAGATACCTATTAGCTATTACTGTTCTAATACTTTCTTTATCTAACTACAGTGATCATTCAATCAAACTTAGACAATATATCGGAGTCTAGTATAAAGTCTATATATAGTTACTAATTTGAGTATATCAATGTTTTATCGTCATCCTTCTACGTTTCTACTAATGGAAGATAACTATTCTTAATAGTCTCAGAGAGCTAAATATCTATCTCAATTGCAATTTTTCTTCTCTTGACGTCTATATGCAAATGTGTGCTGCATCTCTATTCATATACTCTGTCCATTACTATCAATGCCTACACTGAAAACACAGACATACTCATGAATACAATAAACTATTAATATTTCTTATATTGAGAGCTGCGTACACGATTTAACAGAAAATCAGCATCTCGCCTATCCTGTTAACATCGTCATCTATAGAGTTAACAGCTCTCTGCCATAGCGCAATACAATATCATATATATTAGTAGGAGAGTATTAATTATATATACTACTCTCCATCCCTAAAATAGACCCTAAGAGCGTCGTATATATCTATCTCTAGCTATTTATCTATAAGCAGGTATTATCAGATCTCTCTATATTGAAGTGAGTCATAATCTCTTATATCAATATAAACCATTATATCTCTATACTATAACCACTCTTTGTTTACTGATAGTATCTTGCCACAATATATATATATATGGATTTATCGATTAAATGCGGATTATTGGTGTTGATCATTAGCCAACAATTGAAAATGTGGGTAGTTCATCTATAGTTCTCAAACTTAAAAGTAGTAGTATGATCAACACTTTCTGATTGAAAAGTACCTTCTTGAACCTTGCTGATGCGATCGCTCTCCGTAAAAATTATAAATGACCCTGCTGCCCTATCTCCCTTGGAAACACTTTCTTATAATTCTTCTTTTTGCATTTTTCCATTCACTTTAAGACTTTTCTATTTTCTTTATTATATCTCTTCTTAGTAATTACAAAAGAACCTGATGTTTTGCGTTGCGTAACTTAATTAACTGTCACCTAATTACCATTTTTCTTAGCCTATTTCTTCCTCCCATTGATACTTTGCATTTTATTTCCTATATATTATAATAAATTTATAAATATATAAATATAAATATAATAAATTTAAATATAATAAACTGGTATTAGTAATAATTAATAATCAGAAATTCATCTTTAAGCTGTAGTTAAACTTTGCAGCAAAATTTAAGTTTTAAAACTGCAGTTTCTCTCTTATAAGCTGGGTTTTAATTTTGAACTTGTATCTCTATATCTTTCCATTGACATCAGCAGGAGCTGATATGATTTTTTCTACATTCCACAAAGGTTTTCTGACAAAAAAATAGAAATACCCAAGAACCCAGCTGGGTTGGGTTTTGGCCAACCCGGATTGCATGTGAATGCGTTTAATGCATGTTGTGGGTGATGGGGTGGCGAAGTTCCTATATTGATATACTTATTATATTATAGTATATTATATTATAAGCTTATAATATATTAGATATATAACTAATTATATAATATCCATAATATAAAATAATAATATTATATAAATAATATATAAATAAATTATATAACAATAAAATAATATATAATATATAAAATATATAATAAAAAATATATATATAATATATATATAATATATACTGAGTATTATATATATTAATATATATATATATATATATATATATATACTATTATAGAGAATATATAAAATAATATTATAATAAAAAGATATAAATATATTATATATATACTTAATAGAATTATATATAAGAAATATATTATAATTAATTTATAATGATATAATTTATAAAATAGAAAGTATATTTTTTATTAAAAAAATTATATAGTAGTAATAATATAACAAAAAAATAATAAATAATTAGTATATTTATATAATATATAAATAATAATATAAATATAATAATATAATAAATATATATAAAAAATATAAATATAAATATATTATATAATATATATATATATAATAAAAATAAAAAATAAAAATGAAATTAAAGAAAAAATAAATAATTAGAAAAATAAAAAAATAAATAAATAAAATACAAATAAAAAATATCATCAAAAGTAAACATAGATATTATATATATATATATATATAGTGTATAAATATATTATATATATATTAAATATAGTGCTGTTACCATAAAATAGAGTTTCATCTATAGCCATATCATAAAAAAAGACCACCCCATCACTACTAATGACTTCTCAAAAAGTATGAGATAACTTAAGAACAAATAAAATTAAAAATCATTAGCGTAAGAGCCAATAAATATCACGCTTTTGAGAATTATTGGAAATGATATGTGCTCTATAATGGCTGTTAATTACTCTATTTATAAACATTTTATTGATTGTCTTTCTTACTGAATATAATCATTCTTTAAAATCTCTTCAAAGACAGGTCACGATATTTTTGACGAGCCCCACTTTTCGAGTTGAGTTCGTTTGAAGGAGCCCATATTCCAAGTTTAACATGAACAAGAACAAGAAGAACAAGAGCGGGATTAATTGGAACAAGAACAAAAGCACGAACAGGAACAAGATTATATATAAAAAAGAACAACAAGAACAGAAACAGAATTAATAAGAACAAGAACAAGATCAAACGCAAGAACAATAACAACCAAGATTAATAAGATAAAAAGAGCATGAACATAAAAAAGATCAAAAAGAACAGGAACAGGATTAATTAATAAGAACAAGAAAAAGACAAAGAACAGTGACAAGAACAAGAACAAGCTTCAAGGGAGCAAGTACAAGAACTAGAAATAGAACAAGAACAAGAACAAGAATATTAAAAGGATAAAGAACAAGAAGAACATGGACAAGATTAATAAGACTAAGATAAATACCAAGAACAGGAACAAGTATAAGAACATGAATAAACTTAATAGGAAAAAGAACAAGACCAAAAACCAGAATAATAATAAGAAAAACAGGAAAAAGAAAAGAAGAAAAAAAAACAAGAACAAAATCAAGAAGTAAGGGGAATGGAAAAAAGGCGAAGAGAAAAAAGATTATTATTTATATTATTATTATTATTATTATTATTATTATTATTATTATTATTATTATTATTATTATTATTAATTATTATTATTATTATTATTATTATTATTATTATTATTATTATTATTATTATTATTATTATTATTATTATTATTATTATTATTATTATTATTATTATTATTATTATTATTATTTCTCCACTGCTGTCATCGTCATCGTCATCTTTGATGTATTTTAACTATTATTATTATTATTATTATTAATTATTATTATTATTATTATTATTATATTATTATTTCTCACTGCTGTCATCGTCATCGTCAATCATCAAATCGTAATGATCGGTCATAAATTATTCCATGATTCAAATGCTTGCACTTCCTGTAATAACTACAATGCTTTTTTTTCCACAGTTTTATAAATATCGAGAAAAAAAATGTTTAATACTTGTTATATGAATATATATATATAATATATATATATATATATATATATATAAATATATAATATATATATATATATATATATATATAATATACATATAATATATATATATATGATAATATATATATATAATATATATATAATAATATATAATATATATATATATATATATATATATATTATATATATATATATATATATATATATATATATATATATATATACTATATATATATTATATATAATATATATAATATATATATATATATATATATATATATTATATATATTATATATATATATATATATATATAATATATATATTATATAATATATATAGTACTGTTTTTTTTTATAGGATTTTGTTTGTTACAAGATCGTTAGTTAATAATGTAATTATATTCAATATATACCTATATTATATATATATTATATATCATATATATATATATATATATTATATAACTATATAAACAAAAATATATAATATATATATATATATATATATTCCGTTGTTTTATAAGAATTTTTTTTAATAGATCGTAAGTAAATTATGTATTTATTAATTTTCAGAGGTAAAATATTGCTTTTTAATTAAAGATGTTAAATATTAAATATCCTTCAAATTATTTATTTATAGCATTTCCCAATGAATGCAATTAATACTAAAATCATCATCATTAGCATCATTATCATCATCGTCATTATCATTATCATTCTCATTATCATTATCATTAAAATTATCATTATCATTATCATCAACATGTGTAAAGCTGTCAGCAAATTTCAAATTTAAAGTATATTTAATACAATATGGTTATTTTAAAAAAAAATTTACAGGCTTATATGAACTTATGATATTAAAGCAATATTTTATATTTCCAGCACTCACGGGTAGGAGGGTACGGGTGACAGGGACCCCCGTAGACTAATGTTCGTATGCCATGCATTTATTTATTACTAAAAATATAGGAACCATTTTGACACATGTGCGGTAGCGTCTGTCAAATTCAAAGATATGGCATGCTGCTCGTCATCCTAACCTTCCTTCCCTCAGATTTCCTCTTTTACTTTGTATCAAGGGCGTATACATAGGGTAGGTAGGGTAGGTAGCTCCTACCCAATATTTATGAGTCTTTTTGATAGAATAAATTAAATGGTAAAGTTAACCAAACTATTACAATTTTATTTGAAAGTGAAAAAAAGAAACTGATTTATAAAATAAATTTAAAGAAAAACAACTTCATTAGCAATAGCAATTATAATAACTAAATTCATTTGGAAATTTTCCTTCCAACTCTGTTCTTAAGAGTAAAATTCTATGCTATGGACGTACATAGATTTTCATATTTCCATATAGTAAATATATAGGGCCAGGCCAGACATAGTTGTATTACCTTGCTGTACGAACGAAAAAATACGAGAATCCACGGGAACGAAACTTTTCGTTCAGGCGAAAACGTACGAAGAAATTTAAAAAAAAGAATTTTGAATACCTCTCTCTCCTCTCTCTCTCTTCCATCTCTCTCTTTTACTCTCCTCTACTCTCTCTCTCTCATATATATATATATTATATATATATATATATATATATATATATATATAATATATAATATATATATATATAGATTAGATATATATATATATATATATCACCTACCAAGTATCAATCTTTTCAAGGTGCGCCATCTGCTTGTATATATATATATATATAATATAGTATATATATATATATATATATATATTTATATAATATATAATATATATATATATATAATATATATATATATATATATATTTTATATAATATATATATAATAGTATTAATTATGAATGAAGAGTATTTTGGTAAATTTAATATAATATAACTATTATAAATAATAATAATATTAAAAAATAAATAATCCTAATTAATTTATATTTTATTATATAAAATAATTATATTGTATTTATTTTGTATTAAAAAAAAATATTATAATGAAAAGGTAAAGAAAATTAAAGTATTTTTACGGTCATTTATAAGTTTATATATTTATTATATATAAACTATTATTATTAATTTATCAATATTTAAGAATAGTAATCTAAAATAATATAATAATATTATTTATTATAAATTGTTTTTTATAAGATAAAACATAGAAAATTAAATAAACATAAACATTATATTATTATTAATAAATTAAAATATATTTTTATATTATATATAATATTATAATTACGATAATCTTCTTTTAATATAATAAATATTATATAATTATATAATTTTAATAAATTTTAAAACTTAAAAATTTTTTAAATATTTTTATTATAAAAATTATTTAATTATATAAATATATAATTATTAATATTATATATAAAATTATATAATTACATTTTTTAGAATATAACATATAATAGTAAATATAAAAAAATTCTAAACTAATAAAAATATTAATACAAATAATATTATTTAAAACAAATTAAAATATATAAACTTATAAAAATTATATAAAATAATTTATAATATAAATTTTATAATTAAAGTATTATTTATATAATATAAAATTATATTTATAAAAAATATTATATTATATTATAAAATATAATATATCTAAAATAATAAATATATTAAATTTTATATTAAAACATTTATATACTGATACATTAATTAAAAGACTATATAATATTTAAAATAAAATGATATATTAATATATATTATATATAAATACTTATATAAAATTAATTATTTATATTATATATATAATATTATTTTATTATTTAATTAAATCTAATTATAAAAAATAATTATATTTACAATTTTTTAATTTAATTAATATTATCATATTTAAATAATTCTTAATAAATAATTTATTAATAATAAATATAAATTATTTATGAAAGTTTATAAAAGTTAAATAATAATTTAAAAAAATACTTTAATAAAATAATTTTTAATAAATATAATTTTAATAAATAATAAATATTTGTCTAAATATTTTAACATTTAAAGAATTTTTATAAATATAAAATTATATAAATTTGTGTTGCTTATGTATGGTAAATGAAATTAAAATTATCTAATTTATATTACAATTAAATTATATATATTAAATTATCTTTACAATGCCTAATATTAAATATAGATAAATATTATAATTTAAATTTTAAAAAATATATTTAATATATATTTAATTAATTATAATTTAATTATAATAATTAATTATTTAAAAATATAACTAAAAAGTATAATAATATTAATTAGTTTTATACTTTTGTGGTTATTTTCGTATTGCTTATTATTACTAAAATATATTATTATATATATATTATTTTATAATTTTAATAAATTAAAAGTAGTATATTTTTTAATATATTAGTTTGAATATATATATAATATAAAATAATTAATAATTATATTGTAAATTAATTATATAATAATATTATATTAAATATTAAATTTATATATAAAATAAAATAATTTTAACTTTCATTTAAACTAAAATTTTATTTAAAACTTATTTTTTTTTTAAATTTAATAAATTCTAATAATATTTAGTTTATATATAAAATTTATTTATTATATAAGAAAGTTCTTATTTTATATATTATTATTTATAATTTACTCTCATACTACCTCAACCATACTCTTACTCTATATACTTAAAAACTTGCTCAACTTTAAAAATATATATTATTATATTTCTATTTGAATTAAATTGACAAGCAAATTATAATTATTATGTATTAATATTGAATATTTTATAATCTTTATATATTCAAAAATAATATTATCGTTTATAGTAATTTTATTTAGTCTAGATAATATTTTAATTATAATTTAAATATAAAATATATAATTAACTTTAATAATTAAATATATATAGAAAGTAAATTTCAAAATTTATAATATTTAATATAAATTATTATAAAATAAAATTAAATATATTATTTTAATTTAATATATTTATCTATATTAAAATAATTATTATAAAAATTTATAATAACTAAATTTTAATTAATAAATAATAAATATTTTATTTAATTTAATTAATTAACTCATTATATTAATATATAATAAATTTATAAATATTTTTAATTAAATAAAAATTATAAATTAATTTATTAAAACAATTTATATCACCAAAGCTGATAATTAATGTAAAATTAATCTATATATAATGTTACTATAATCAATATATATATTTTTATTAATTATATATAATATAATGAATTATATTAATTATATTATTATTATATTATTATTCACCAATTTATAGATAATAATTATATTATAATAAATAATTTATAATTATAATAATTACCAAAATTGCAAATCAATTTTATGTTTTATTAATTACATTCATTTTGTTATCTAGAAATAATTTTTATTAATATATATTAAATAATTTATATATATATATTATATATACTAATTTATTTGTATATATATAATTTAAATAAATATAATAAATATATAATAAAAAATAATATTTATAAAAAGAAAATATAAAATATTAATAAATTTATTTAATTAAAAACCTACACTTATATATTAATATTTCATTTTATTAATATTTTATAACTTTTTTTTATATTATTTATTAAGATAATATTATTGTATAAATAATTATAAGTATAATTAATATATTATTATATTTTAAATCAAAAAATAAAATAAAAATATTTCTTTTATAAAAATTAATTAAATATTAAATAAAATATATTCATATAAAATTAATTAAAATTAAAAATTTTATATTAATATAATATTATTTAATTTATTTTTTATTTAATATGTATTAATTATAATTTATAATATTTAAATATAATAATTAAAATATATAATAAAATTTAATATTTTATGAATAATAATATTATTTAAAATTATCTAAATTTGATTATAATAAAATATTATAATTATTATAAAATAATTATTAATTATAAATCAAATAATTATTTAAAAATTTAGTTAATGAATAAATAATAATAACTAATAATTTTAGAATTATTAATATTTATAAATTAAATAATATATTATATTTTACATATATAATTAGAAAATAAATATAATTTATTAATTAAATATATTTAAATGCAAAAAATATTAATAAAATAAATAATAAATTATAATTTAATGTATTATAAATAAAAATAAATAAATATAAATATGTTTATTTAAGTTAAAAAAATTTTATATTTTCAAATATGATATTAACAATATTAATTAAATTTAAAAATATTATATTTAATTAGTTAATTATTTTAATATTAAATTATAATTTATATAATAAATAAAATATATAATTAATGATAATTTTATTAATTATTTTCTGTATTTTTAATTGTTATTTTATAACGATTACTTAATATTAATTAAATAATAGTAATAAATATTTAATTTATATAATTATTATTTAATATAATTTAATTATTTTAATAATATAAGTAAATAGTAAATTATTTATTATAAAATAAAATAATTATAATAATATTTAATTCATAATATAGTTTAATTTTATTTATAATTAAATATATTATTATATAAATTTAATAAAAAATCAATATACATTAATTTAAAATAAATATTTATAAAATAATATAAATATTATTTAAATAATTAATATTTAAATAAAATTTATAAATTTATATAAATATTCAAAATTACACCCAAATATGAAATAAAATATATAAAAAATTTTGAATAAAATTTTCTTATAATAATAATAATTTATCATAATTTAAATAAATTTAAAAAAATTAAGAAACTGAAAACTTGTTAATCATAAGTTTAGATTAATTAGGGTCTCTCACCGCGTAATAATTTCGTTCTGCATTGATATATAAATTATTTAAAGAGCCCTATAACGCTATTATATCTGTTTTCTGGTTAGCTATAAAGTTATAAAAAGTAGTACAGTTCAAGTTAATATAATATAAAGTGTAATACTGGAGACATAGAAATTAAAAGATAGACT
>JABUQX010041763.1:37500-40055 GCA_015478945.1 Trachelipus rathkii
ACAAAATACCTTTTCCAAATATTTATGGGATATATAAATAAAATTGTTTTTAATTTCAAATTTTTTGTACTGCCTGATATACATATTTATTTCCATGTTAATTAAATAATTTCTATTAATATATATATATATATATATATATATATATATATATATATATATATATATATATATATATATATATATATATATATATATATATATGTTTTCTGAGGGGGCGTCGTCAGGGGGGGGGGGGCAGCTGCCCCCCTAGAAGTGTTTACTTCTTGCGATGCAGAGAGTTTTGGAGTACAGTCCTACATCATATGGCTTCATTTCCTACGTACTAAAGGGAACAAGCTATAATATATCAAAAGGAAGGTCAGTTTGTGTAATTTTTCTATACTCTTTTTAACGTTTAGTTAAAATTGGTAGTATCGTTAATTCGCTATACTAGATCCAAGACTTCTTAATTAGGCCTCGCCTACTTTTGCATAATATTTATATATATATATATATATATATATATATATATATATATATATATATATATATATATATATATATATATATATATATATATATATATATATATATATATATATATATATTTACATGATACCACAACTCACGAGCAATGCCCTTTTCAAAAGGAGGGGGCAAAAAAAATAAACATAAATAAATAATAAAAAAAAATTACATAAAGAAAAACAAATTAAAATGAATGGAAAGTAAACCCACCCTGTCCCTTACCTAACGCAATTCCCTCAGGTGGGCGCAGACGCGGGACTTAAATAGAGGAAGATTGAATATTGCGGGGAAAATAAAAGAAGGCAAGGAGTTCCACAAAACAGATGTGGCTGGAAAGAAAGAGGTACCACAACGAGTGATCCTTGAGTCTCCAATATTCACACAATTTTCATGAGAGAACAAGGCACCTCTTGTGTTACGAGGGCGAAGCAGTGGTGGAGGAATGCGAGAGGTCAACTCTCTCGAGCACCTGCCGTTGTCATACCTATAGAAAAGAGATAGGGCACCAACGTCACGACGCAGAGAAAGAAGGTCAAGGGAGTCAGAAAGTATGGGATACTTTATAAGCCTCTTAGCCTTAGCTTCAACTCTATCCAAAAGGATATATATATATATATATATATATATATATATATATATATATATATATATATATATATATATATATATATATATATATATATATATATATATATATATATATATATATATATATATATATATATATATATATACAACATAAGTGCATCAGAGTGTTTAAGGAGCAATTTGTACGAATGATGCAAGCATTAGAAACCCTTTCCATTGAAGGAGATACCGCCACAAGAAAAAGCGCTTTTCAGTTGCATTCAGCGGCTTGTAAGTCGTCATTCATCATGGCTATGATATTGATCGCGAAGTACTCTGCGCTGTTAGAGCCAGTTGTAAGTGCTCTCCAATTCAAGACCTTGGATATCGTCAAAACCTCGCAGCACATTCAACTCATTGTGGAAATGGTTAGGAGCCATCGGATAGATGAAGAAAAAAATCACCGATGAAGTGTTAAAAGAAGCTAATCAAATCGCCGAGCAACTGGGACTTGATATGAATATACCACGGATTGTTGGTAGGCAGCAGCACAGCAGCATCCAGCAACAAACTCCACGAAGTTCTGGAGAAGATCCTTAATAATTCCGTATCTGGATTCTATAAACTCTTCTTTGGAATTACGGTTTTCTACTGAAAATACACCTGCTTATGCATTAACATATCTACATCCTTTGCACATACTACTCATAACAATCGATGAGTTAAAGGAAAAGACAGCTTCATTTTATAGTTTTTACCACTTAGAAGGCATAGAAAAAGAGCTAGAACTTTGGTACAAAATTTGGAAGGACAAGAAATTGAGTAGTGAAGAACTAAAAGATATTGTTGTCTCCCAAGTCATAAAGGAGACTGAACCTTTCTTTCCGTCGACGAAAAAGGCTTTGATCATACTACTCGCCCAGCCATGCACCATCAGTATAGTAGAGCTCTCTTTAGGTACTCTGAGAAGGATCAAGACTTGGCTTCGAAGTACTATGGAAGACGACAGGTTAAACGGGCTGGCTATGACGAGTGTACACAGAATTTTTTTTTGACAATTATGATTATTTTATTTAAACAGTAGTTGATAAATTTGCCTTAAACCCAAGGAAATTACTTTTTTAATATCAATTTTGCAACTGCTCTATATTGTGAATTTTCCATCATTGCATATTGTATTTGAAATTCTATTGTTTTAAAAAAATAATTTTTTTAAATATTAATCATTTAATTATCCATACAAATGTTTCTAGTTTTATGTCTTCTTATATATATATATATATATATATATATATATATATATATATATATATATATATATATATATATATATATATATATATATATATATCTATATATATATATATATATATATATATATATATATATATATATATATACTACTCAATATATATATGCTATATATATATAAGTTCAATAAAATTTTAAGCTACCCCCAGCTTGGAAGCTGGCGACGC
>JABUQX010041764.1:0-49837 GCA_015478945.1 Trachelipus rathkii
CTTTATATTACTACGAATTGTTGACCTTTTGAGGGCGTGTAAACACCTCCATCTTTGAATACGCGGTCGCTGCCCCAGTGAGGATGATGTGGACTTGGACAACGTGTTCAACGACGGAGAAGACTGACAGTCTAAATAAAAAGAAAAGAAAAAACCAAAGTATAAATATATACGAATGGATATAATCTGTTAGATAGACTATGATATATACAAATGAGTATCTATAGTAGCAGAAGGCTGATAGTACGGAGAGATCACGCGAGTTATATATCGATATCGATGTGCTAGGTAAGTATTTATACTACTACCTGTATACGTATATCTAAGATACCATTATATAATGATTAGCTATATAGAAGGCTCTGAACGAGATATCCGCATGCCGGCATCCGCTATTAATGGGCGGATATTGCCGCGTCGATTTTTTTTACGGCTATAGACGCACTACGCAAGTGAATTGTAGTTGGGCCGCGATAAGCGGAATAGTATTCATGTTAATGAATGAATACGAGAACTAAATGTCCTCAACCACTGCTGGTAAACGGAAAGAATGAGACGCGGCCACAGCAGAGTGACAAAGAGGGCCATACGACGAGGTATGAGAGAGGTGACCTTGGGGGCATGAGTTTGCATGGACAGTAATTGGATAGTGTTGTATTCTGATAGTGCCCGTAAGAAACACGTGCGCTCGAGAGCAGGGGGATTAATACACACTAAAGAACTTAAGCTGTCGAGAAATTCTTGGGTTATGATATCAGACCAGGTATTCCTCTAGTTGCCAACGACTGAAAGCCTGTGCAGAAATTACTGGTATAAAAGTAAGGGATGCTGGTGACCAAGCATAGACAGGGACAAACTCATGCTGTAAGGGTCTAATTACTAGCTTTCAAATTGCTCGCCATCGAAAGCGATATACGCATGTGGCTTTTTTGCAATTCGCAACTTTTTCCCTGGATCATAGATAAGGAAAACAGTAAGAGAAAATTGTTTGTCCTTGACACCACAGGTTTGAGTCGTTACCAAGCAGGGTGGTGAGAAGATTTGTATTTTAGTATGGCCAGGAGTGAAATGCCTGGCTAGAAGAGGGGGTTAACAGCAACACAAAAAGAAAAGTTTTTGTTTCCTCCTTTTTCCCAACCCAAGGTCGCCCCGCCAAAAAAGATAAGAGTAATTAAGGAAAAAGATTACTTCAGAGAAAACCAAACACACATTGTACCATCTTGTTTTAGGCGGAAAGCATCTTGGCTGAATCCGATGAACGTCTTGTGGCTGTCTATATCAGGAGATGAGGAGTCTTGGATTCAGAGGGTTGTCCAAAAGACTGTTCGTAGTGCATTATGAGTCGAAGATTATAAAAGCGAAAGACCTCTTGGGAATGGGATTTAGAAGATCTAGTTTGTTTGATGGCGTGGAACCAATTGGAGAAAGTTTTCACATGTCTTGCAGGAACTCCGCGAGGGATAATAGACTTAGCGTGCCCCCTTCAGCAAAGTGTTGTAGCTAGTTGGAAGCGTCTTTTCAGCACGATGCAGGATCTCATTTCACGAAACGAAAAGTAAAGCAAACTCTCTCGTTGAAAATTGGCGATCAGTGAAGCTTTATTTTTTTAAAAGAGCAATAATTTGAGAGATTATTAAAATCTTTCAAGAAAAATATATTAATTATATATATATATATTAGGAGTATAACCTTTTCCAATAGCGTGGGGCTGGGGAAAGAAAGTTGGTGGGGGTAAAAGAGTTGGGGCCACTTCTCCCGGCAAATCTAGGTAATATACTAGTATATATATATATAATATAATATATATCATAATATATATATATATACTACTATATAATAATCATATATCTATCTATCTATAATATATATGATTATAATATAATATATATAGTAATTATATATATACTATATATATATCTATATGATATATATATATATTAGTATATATAATATATATACTTATATATATATATATATAGATATATATATATATAAGTAGATATATATATATATATATATATATATGAAGCAAGACTTGTGGCTAATCTAAAACGTTCACTATCCGCCATTTCCGGGCAATACCGCGAATGAGTGATTTTTACTGATCAGTCCTGATGGCCGCGATAGTAAGAAATAACCGCCCTACTTCGCGATTCGGGCCATGCCGCTGAATAAACCACGATCTCAGGATAGTTAATTGGTTCTGATATTTCGGAATACAGTATCATATTTCTGGAAAACAAATTCTAATGATTCAAAAAAATTATACTCGTAAGACAGGGTTCACAAAAGTAAGTTAAGTTTAAGTTTTTTAAGAAAATCGTTTAGTGGCAAGCTTCTAGCATAATTTGCCGATCGGAAGGCCTTGCAACTTACGAAGAATTAGCTTTTCCGCGCCGCCGTAGTCCAGGATAAGATAAAAATTCGTGGTCAGATAGCCTAGTTCGGTCTCACGAGGGTTTAAGTGAAGTACGTCGGCACTAATGACGTTGGTAGGAACTGCGATCGAGTTCGCTAGAAGCTTGGAGAGAATTTTTTGAACTGTTAGAAAATTTCAACTTCGAGAAAACTAGAAGTTGCTCTTAAGGAGTCTAGCAAACTAGCCACTGTATATAATATAGAGTATTAATAATATATAACTGAGCTAGATCCAAATATTATATAAATCAAAGGCATGTTTTCACATAAGAATAGTTTAAAATATATAATAAAATATATAGTACCAAATAATCGGGAATAAAGCTAATAGAATTCTGAAGAATATTTAGAGATAAATATATAATTATATATTATATTATATATAGATTATATAGTAATATATTATGGTGAGGAACAGGTTCCATATGTCTCATAGTATCACAGTATGTTCGTTAACAAAATTTTTGACACTTTCAAAAGAAATGCATAAGTCTGCCGAGAAAGTTAAGTCTAAGTTTTTTAAGTAAAATTCATTGTAGTGTGCAAGCTACTGGAATTTGCCAGAAAGCTTGCCACTGAAGACGTGACGTGTTATCTGTAAAAACTACTTGATGAGAACTTTTCGAACTAGAAATTTTTTGACACTTAGAAATATTTGTTTTTTTAGTAAAATGAAAGTTACTGAGCTTCTTCAATATATACAACACTACTTATATAAAATTATATAGTATACATATATCTATATATCATCTATAGTATATTATAATATATGCGTACGTATAGTATAATAGTATAGGTCATCGATAGTGCCTATGGTATATATAGTATATACTAATAACTAGAGCTATAGTCAGCAATAAATAATAGTAGTAGAGTAGTAGTAATAGTATTAGTATAAGTATGATATTATAACTATATAAGGTTATATCTATAATACTTATCTGGTATATATGATGTATATAATAGTACTATATATACTATAGTAGTTATATATATTAGTAATATATATAACTGATGATAACTATATATATATATAGTATATATAGATATAATTATATACGTGAGTAAAGTATAGTAGTATATATTACAGTATATACTTATAATAGTATAATAATATAATATAGAGTAGAGTACTATATAGTACTAATTAATATAGTAGATAAATATACATAACTTATACTGGTATAATCATATAAACTTACAAATTATATATATATCATGAGTACATATAGGGATATATATATCATATAGGGGTCCTATTAGGCGTATACTATAAAGTATATTAATGAGAAGTTATAGCGTATATAGTAGACTATGATAAGGTGTAGTATAATATAGGTAATATAGTAAACTGATATACTAGTATATCTAAGTATATATATGATCATAATCTATAAGATAGTGTATTACTGACCGTATACGATAAGTTATTATTATCATATAATATATATTATATAATATATATATATATATATATATAGTATTACTATATATATATATTATATATATATATATATATATATATATGAATATATACTATTGAAGTAGCTATATATAGTATATATATATATATATTATAGTTATTATTATATATATGACTAATATATATATATGATAGTATATTTATTTATACTATGATTATTATATAGTTTAGTATATATATATATATATACTATATATTATAATTAGTTATATAATATAGTTTATATATTATGAGGTCAATATAGTGATATATAGTAGTATATATTCTATATATAATATATCCTAGTATATAGTATAGTAGTGATAGGTATATATTATAGTATACGGTGTAATTTAACCCGTGCCGTAAGAGTTATAGAATACAAATGATGCACACGGGGCTAGGGAGTTGCATAGTTGAAAACTTAAAATGTTAAAAAAACGTGATTTTTATTTTTCGACACTTAATTATAGCCTATCTATATGGATAAAACGACATTTCTTAAATATTAGATCTTCCGAAATACACTGCATTCTATGTATTGGATTTTTATTTATTTTTAATTTTAGAATTCGTGACGCGAGCTTTGCGCCGCAACAGCTATGCCCAACTTTGGGCCTCTCTCGGTTGTAAAGAGACAAAAAGGAGAATCTGTCCACTGCAACAAGACGGCAGTGCAGCAGAATGAAAATTTTTTTTATTTAATTTTTTTTTTTTATTTGTACTTTCTTTTGATATACACTATTATTTTATGGTTGGTTGGTAATTTTTTTGTGTTTGGTAAGTTGTTTAAGTAGTATTTGTAGCGCGAAAGGGCATGGGTGGCGTTGTGGTTATATAATCCAATGTATTATAGAATTCGACGCCGGAACTATTGATATTATAGTTAATTGCGGTGTTAGTAATATATACCAGAATTCGGATAGATTATTTCCTTTTTTTTTGTTTGATTGTGAGTGTTTTAGATGCTTGTGGTGTTTGGGGTTTATTATGGTGGGTTGTTTGGGTTCGACTGGTGGGCTGAGGATGAGTTTGGTGTTTATGCATTTATGGCAAGTACATTAGAGGTGGTCTTGAATATGATGCTAACGTGGTCCAGGTCGCATGTTTTCGCCTAATAGTATATATCATATGGAATTACTAGTAGTCAGTCTGCATGGAGTAATTATCGAGATAAAGCATTGTTTGTTTAGGGGTTTTGAGTAGGTACTGGGGGCTTCAAAGGTGAGGTGTTTCAGGGAGACCGCGTATTGTTTTGGGAGGTAACGAAGAGGAACTGGAGAGGGGGTTAGTAGTTTTTTATTTTGAGCCAACCATAGGGCAGTAGATGTTAGCATGATTGTATTTTAGTTACCAGTGCCAAGGTTAAAGTACATGCGTATAATATAGCATATCCGCGTATGTAAGTGGTCGAGTTTTAAATCCTATACATAAGGATATAGATGCACGTTAAGGATATATTATATATATCGTAGGATCATATTAATGAGTAGTGTAAGCGTGAACTATTCATAAGTAGATTATATATAGTGACTTTAAATATACTATAGTGATAGCGGATAATATAGGTAGCTATTACTACTGATAGCCAGAGTATATGAGGTATAGTATGATATATAGTATTACCAATCATATGAAGGTAGTATAGTATACGTAATATATAATATCACTACTATATAAGTATATATGGATCCGAGAGCGACAGAGTATATAAATATATATATATAGATAATATAATAAGTAGAATATATATATATATATATATATTAGCATATATATACTAGTATATATATACATATAGAGTATATGTAATTTAGTAACATAGTAGTTAGTAATAGTATATGATATATATATAGTATATAATATGATAGTATATAGTAATCGTATCTATATATACTGTATTAGTATCCATATCATATATCAGTATAGTCTAGGGCTATTACTCTAGTTTATATCATATATAGTATATATAATACATACTATATAAGTATATATATATATATATAATATAATTCTCGGCCCAATATTAGTATATAGTATAATATATATATATAATTCTCATAGTTGTTAATAATATAAATAATTTGTATAATATATAGTGATATCTATATATATATAGTATATAATAATATATATACTTATCTATTTAGTATATATATATACCTGATATAATAATATATATTATATAGATGATAGTATATGTACTATACTATACTATATATCAGTATATAGTATATAACTATATATATACTTATATAGCTATATATATATATAGATATCGGTAACAGTGGCTGGCTCGTAGACCTTTTGACGGGCCGCCGGGACGTGCAATGGCATTTCGGGGGAGGCCCACTGGGCGGGGTGTTTGTAAATTTTAGAAAACTACACAAGTAATCGAAGCATTAAAAATCTGGCACAGCAATAACAAGTAAAACCCTTGGTTCAACCCTGGACAGGTAGTGGTGGTGAGTATTGGGAAATATATACTATAGGTAGTAATACAGATGAATATATAGTATAAGTGAAGATTATAGATAGGAGGAGTATATAGTAAGTTTATATGAGTAATAGAGTAAGAACGATATATTATAGTAGTATTAGGTAGCTCTAGCGTACATATTGAACTAATACTTAGATAAATATCAGGTAGGGATAGATATATTATATGTATAGTTATATACTATGATGATAGTATAGATCTTGTGGACTTATACTATATATGAGTATATTATCTAGGTTATTATATATGTATACTATAATGCTATTATGTATAGTACGCTATACATATATGATATATATGAATAGTTATAGTCATATATAGTAGTGATGATATATAACTTATATATATATAGTATATATTATGTAACATAGCGAAGTATACTATACGTATAATGAGACAGATATATAGTAAGTATAATGCTAGGCTCGTACAAATAACTCTGCCGCACTTTTACTTGGGCAGCTAAAGTCCTTTAATTACTCATGCCGAAAATCTACAAGGGTCGTAGCCCAAGATCTTTCTAATTGACGAGGCAAGAAGCCCAGTGCCAGGATAAGCCGTCTTGGAGTCATTGGGTGTTTCCAGTAAGTTTGCGTGATGAGCTTCAAGTTCGGAGGAAGCTTCTTCTGCAGAGGCTAGCAGTAACTGAATGAGTAGCTATGTATTCTAAAGTTAACAGGTAAAATCGGTTTGGAGATAAGCCACATCAACAGACAGGTGCCGTTTTTTGCCGATTAGGTCTTTAAGAACGGAATAGTGTATATCGTCTTTTTCCACGCGTCAATGAGCTCGTGAAACATTCGTGAGGCCTGTTCACAAGAGCGCTATATGCTTCAAATGCATGGTGTTGATTCCGCCTTTGCTTAAAGAAACTTGCAAATCTTTACATTTTTTTCATCAAAAGTTCATTCATTCTCTGCAAGGAGGGTCGCATATAATAGTGATATAGCTAATCCAACGTCGTTTTCACATGTGATTTTAGAGGCTTTCAAGATCTTGATGACACTCATTTCGCGGACTGCACTCTGGACTGATGGACAAAAAAATAATTTCATATTGCTTGAATGAAAAAAAAAGAGAGAGTTCGGGAAGATCGTCTTTTAGTTCATAGGAGAACATAAATTTATTCTTTTGCGTCTTCTCCTAATGTGCCTGAAATTCCTGTCAATTCCCACTTCTTCAGCTATCTCTCGGCTGTTAACGGGCAGTGCCGGTACGGCGAATCCCACTGCTGGGAGGTAACTCATCTAAATCTGCCGTGGTGTTGGTATCACCAATTAATAAATGCTGGAGATGCTTACCTCGCCTAACACCAACTAGACAAATCGATACTTTGAGCCATACCTTACCTCTTGGTAGTATTTGATAATAACCCCACCATACCATAACAAACCAAAGACACTACAACTCATCAGTATGATCGAATTATCGAACACTCGTTTATATCAGAGCTGACATTCACAATCAAAGTCCCCACAGTCTGTGGTATCGCCTCCCACAGGTTTGGGATATGCCATACCACACTATTCATAAGCGCTACAACCACAATCACAGCCACTTTACAGATCATTCTACACTCCATCCTGGTTTCTGGAGAGAGGTTAGGGAAAGGCGGTCAACCACTAGTGACTATCAAATGCCACAATCTCTCGCATCCCGAGCAACGCACACACACACGGATCACAACGAGTCACTGTAAAGAGACGGTAAAAATGCTGAGCCTGAACACATGATAGTAAGCGGCATACCCAGCAGCTAAATTCCAGCTGTGGGCTTCCCACAGGGCACAAAGGAATGCGCGGGAGGTGTCATGTTCGAGAATTCTTCTTCCAGCACGCATTTTTTATCGTCACGCATATATAGCGTCCATTATAACATAGCCTTGCGCCCCTATTAGTTATGCAAGAACAAACTGTTCGCTGCTAATGTTATTAACTATCTGATGCAGCTAAGCTTTCACCAGTAGTTTTTTTCTACTGCCGCATAATGTCACTCTACAAAATGCTTCTTCAATTTCAGCTGTCCTTATTTGTGGTCCGTAGTATGATAGACAGCTGCTCAATCCGAGCGACATCTCATGTACAATCTAGATGATGAATAATCTTGTTTTCCTCAAGATTTGTATTGACTATGTTAGTTTAACGTGACTAGCCAGAAGCTCAAAACTCGTTCTGAATATTTTTTCCGAGGTACTGATTTCTCACAGCCAGACGTCTAACATCACTTGATGCCATGGTGCTCTCGCAAGCTTGGATAATTTGGGCAATCCAGCTTAACCGAAATCTCAGAATTACTGCACATTGATTTAAGGGCTATTTTTCTTGTGTCCTCTAACCGTACAAATTGTGGGAAAGTCAAAAACTGCACGACAGCTAGCATCCTCTCTAAAATATCTTTCCAGCGCTGCTCAGCTCTAATTCTGAATTTGAGAAGATGAATCAATAGTTTTTTCACAATCCAATCCTTTTTCTAGATTTAACCATTTAAGCATGCAGTCTTTGTGGGCCTTGCAGGTTTCATGAGATTTCAGTGCTCGACTCAAATGTTTCCAGTCATTTATTCCTGTCAAAGAATTTAGGGTTCTCCGCATTGTTAGGAGAGAAATAACAGAACAAATAACGGCAATGCAAAACAGAAAACACATCCTTTTGAATTCCGCATAAAATTAACTCATACGCCTTTCCAAGTTGTTCCCACATGATCTAATGTTCTAACCTGTATTAGAACATTACTAAAATGAACGTCCACCTATCACTTTTTGGAAAATTAACTGAGCTTGGCCGTGATCTCTCACAGGACCCGCTCTCAACTATTTTACACCAGATTCCTTGTCACTATCTGTTTTTGGCCATAAGTTAATGGATGCCAGTAAATTTATTGCTGATTAGCGTTTTTGCCTAATCGTAGCAGATCCAGATCCCATCTCGAAGGAAGCAACCGGTGACGTAAAGATGATGGTGAGATGGAGGTGTCGGTGGTGACGACAAGTTGGCACCTTTGTCTCTTGTGCCACCCTGGCTACTAGGGCCTGCTACTTCAGCTACATCTCTGACACTCACCTTTTCTTGATTTTCCACAGTCTTATCTAACTTAATATATTTCGTTATAGAGCCACAGAGTTTCTCCTCTAGTTCTTTCTTTTTATCCGCCTTCTTCCTTTTTGAACTTCCAGATTCATATTTTCTGCTAGTGTCCACGTCACCGCCAAAAGCTCATGCTTACTATTTGATCGTAACATTACAAGCTATATATATATAGATTAATTAGTATATACGTATATATATATGATATATTATATATAGTATATCTTACTTATATATATAGTATTATATAACTATAATATATATATATATAATATAGTACTGGAATATATATATATATAGGTATATCTTATATATATATATATTAATATATATTATATATATATAGTATATATATAGTATTATATATATATAATAATAATATATCTATCTATATATATTATATATATACTCTTATATTAATATAAGTATATATATTTATATATATATATATATGATCACCTGACATCACTATCACTATTATATATATATTATAGTATATATAATAAAATTAGTATATATTATATATATAATTATATATATATATATATATGTATATATAGTATATATTAAGTATATATATATAGTATATGGGCATAATTGTATGTTCCGTACTGTAACTAATCGGTGAAGTTTCGCGTGTTAATTTCCGAAATTGTCAAATTGATGACTCAACCGTGTTTGCGAGAACGTGAGTTTACGACGATTGACTCTCTCTCTGCTCTCTCCTCTCCTTCTCTAATAATCTATCTATAATATAATTATATATTAGTATATATTATATAGTATATAATATATATACTATATATATAGTAGTATATAATTATATTAATATTATGATATATTATATATATATAATGATATATATAAGTAATAGTATATATATATAAGTACCTTATATAGTATATTATAGTATATAATATATATATATAATATCTATATATGAGATTATATTATATAATATAATATATCTAATAGTATATAATATATATATATACTATTAATATATATCATATATAATATTATAATATATATATATGATAATATATATATATTATAATAAGGTCGTATCTAGTATCATATACTAATAATAATAAAATAATAAATAATATAATATAATAATATAATAATAATAATAAAATAATAATAATAATAATAATAAAAAATATAAAATTATGTTATACTTCATAGGTTTAGGTTAGGTTAACTTGCGTACCTAACCTAATTCCAAATATAATTATATATATATTATATTATTATATATATTATATCTATATGAAGTATATTATATATATTAATATAGGTACTATATCTATATCAATATGATTTATACATAGTATAGCCGTAGATAAGCTATATGAAAGAGAGCGTGAAAGAGGTTATCGCGTAGCCTCACACATCTCGCAAAACGTGGGTTTCTGGCGCTGGATCCGATAGTGAGCTCATTATTTGCAGCGCGAAAAAACTCGCGAAGCTTACACCCGATAGTTACAGTACAAAATATATATAATATAGCTATAATATATAATATATATATATATAGTATATATATATCATAGTTTATATATATATACTTATAATATATATTATATATATCTATAGGTATATATAATATATAATATCTGATATAATAGATTTATATATATAGGTACATAATACTATATATAGTATTATATCGTCGTATTATATATAAATATATATATATATATATAGTATGACCTTATCATGTTTAAACATAGAAGTGCTGAATTTTGATGAATTCAAAAAGAAAAGTTCGTGCAAAAGTAACGTTGAGAATAATGCCGATAGTGCCATTATGATAAATAAAATTGTGCAAGTAAAAAATGGAAGGGGGGCTTAGTTTTGACCTATTTTTATTTTACTTAACCATTAGAATTATAGTGTCAAATTAAAAAAAAAAATCTGCAAAATTTAGGCGAAATTAAGTAGCCTAAGTAAAAAACTTAGCTCAACATAACCATGAAGAGATTTATAATATATATATATAATATAACTATAATACTATATATATATATATCTATATACGTATAATTTAGGTAGATATAAATATATATATATATATATAGAGTATATATATATATATATATATAGCTAATATATTATATATATTATAATATATATATAGTACTATATATATGTCTATATCTATTATATAGTAATAATATGTATATAGTATATATAATAAATATAATATGAATTATATAAATAATATATAGTATATATTATATATATTAATATTATGTATAATATATATTATATATATATACCGTAACTATATGATATATAATATATATATATACTATCTATAATATACTATTATCTCCAGGGCGGTTCATTTTCAATTATGCAAAACAGACTTTTTATTAGAACATTTTGAATAATTATATTTTTTAAAATAAAAATAGTCCACTGCGTAAATTGACACTGCAATGGCAAACAAAATTCACGTGGAAACTGAAAGTGGCAAAGTCATGTAACGGCAAGCAAGGGTTGAGGGTCTGCCAGGTTGGGTGTGGGGGTGGGTTGGAGTACTTTTACCACAATTCGGGTTAAAATTTAGCCATAATCTGTTAGCCACTATTATATATGTATAATATGTAAGTAGTATATATAATATATTAATATATATAATATATATATGATATATATATATATATATAGTATATAATATAGTATATATACCGGTATATATATATGGATATTTATATATATAATATATATATATAATAAACTATATAATCATATATATATACTTATATATATAAAATAGTATATATATATATATAAATATATATATACGATATAATAGTTATATATATATATATAATATATAATAAGATATATATATATATATATATATATAATATTAATATATATAATATTTTACTCTTGTCTAGTTATTCTTTCAGACTCGTTCTCCATGCAGCTCTTGTTGATGGAATGGAAACCTCGTCCTCTCTTTTTTATTATTGGTGGTGTTCCTCAGGGTTCTGTTTTATCTCCAACTTATTCTTACTTTTCATCAACGATCTTCCTAGCTGCACTTCTAACTCTGTTCAGATCTTATGCGATGACTCAACCTCCAAGTCTCCTTCCACTCATTAATTGTGCTCGCCTCGTTGTATCTAGAGTTGCCTCTCGTCTACAGCTGTTCCCGATTCAATTCTTGGCCGAGTTGTGGTTTGGAATTTCTCAAGTGGGTAACCGTAATCCGCGTGAAGTTCAACTCTGATTGATAAACTCGCAACTCTTTCCATATCTCCCTATTCTAAATACTCCGCAAACTTTCCTATCTTTTGCTGGCTTTTCTAATGCTTACCCGTAAAACACATAAAACATTCTAGCACTAAACATAAATAGTGAATATTCTTGGAGACCTCACATCACATCGGTTGCCTAAAATGGCCTCGTGAAAAAGCGTGCGAATTCTGTTCAGATTGCCGTGACATTTTTGTTCTTTTCTGCTTCAGCATACTCCAGTTATGATAAAGGTCTTATTTCGCCGCCGCAATGGAATACTGTTTGCCCACCCTTGGGTGGATCGAATCCCGGTTCCACCCGCTCGCGTTTGGATAGAGTTGAAGGCTAAGCTAGAGAGGCTTTATAAACTGTCCAGTACTCTCTGGACTCCCTTGACCCTCTTTCTGCGCGCCGTGACGTAGGTGCCCTATCTCTTTTCTATGAGGTATATAACGCAGGTTGCTCACAGAGAATTGACCCTCCATCGCATTCCTTCCACACTGCGTCGCCCTCCGTGAACCACAAGATGTGCCATTGTTTCTCATCATGAAAATTGTGTGAATATTGGATGACTCAAGCGATCATCGCAGTTATGGTACACTCGTTGTGGTATCTCTTTCTTTCCAGGCATATCTGTTTTGTGGAATTCCTTGCCTTCTTTATTTTCCCCGCAATGTTAATCTTCCTCTATTTAAGTCCTGCGTCTGTGCGCCCACCTGAGGAATTGCGTTGGCAAGGGATATCAGGGTGGGTCTACTTTTCATTTATGGTTTAATTTTTATGTCTTTGTGGAATTTTTCCATTTATTTAAATTTATGGATCATGAATTGCAACCTCCTTTTGAGAAGTCTGCATTTGCCCGTGAGTGGTGGTATCATGTAAAAAAAAAATATATATATATAGATATGATATATATATATATATATATTAATAACTATATAATAATAACTATAAGAATAGGTATATATATATATTATGATACTTATATATATATATATATATATTTATAAGTATTAATATAATATATATATATATATATAGTATATAATATATAGTATATATATATATATAGTATTATATACTACTATAATAATATATTATATATTTATATAAGTATATATAATATATATATATATCGTATATATTATTATATAATTAAGTATATATATATTAATAGTATATATATATATATATATATATATATATTATATTATTATATATAATATTATATATAGTCATATATATATAGTAATATATATATAGATATATATAGATGATGGACATGACATCCGCATCTCGCATGCCGGCATTGACAGGAACAAGGTCCGCACCCGCTAAAATTGACATGCCGCATTCCTCCGCCATGCCGCAAATCCTCCATTAACGGCACAGGTCCGCATCGCCCATCCCGCAATGCCGCAAATCCGCATCCTCTCTGTGAGAAATGAGGAATGTTGCGGATGTTTTCTACATTTGACTAAATTTTAAAATATAACATTAAATATTAATTGTCATCTTTATGCATGGAGTTTATGGGAACATTAATTGTCAATTTGTTGAATTTCGATTTCCTGTGTGTATATATATATAGATATCATCCTATATAATATATATATATATATATAATAATATATATTATAAATAATAATATATATGTATATATATATATATATATATATATATATATATAGTATAATATATATAGTAGAATTAGAGCCATGGAAATGAAGCGGAGAAAGTGAAGAGGAGGGCAAAGGAGGAGGTTGCTTAGAAGCTAGCAAAGGAAACTGATGGGATCTATATGAAATGAAAGCGAAGAGAGAAGATTATTGTAGAATGGCCAGAGACGTCTCAGAGGAGGCGAAGAGTAGAGTATGTAATTTCAAAGACAAAAATTGGAGAAACATTGGTAAGCCCGGAGAAAAAAACTAACAGGATGATAGAGTAACTTTTTATTAGTTTGTATGAATGGGTGAAAGTGCAGTCGGAATGAGGACGGGGAGAGAGAGGAGGAGGAAGAGAACGTGGAGGGGGAAGAGGAGGAGGTAACACGGAGGAGGAATTTGAGGAGGCGTTAAGCAAAATGAAGAGCGGAAAAACTCCCTGGTGAGGATGGGATAAATATTGATTTGCTGAGGGAGGGAGGAGAGGGGCTGAAAAGCCTTGATGCTTGAGATTTCTGATAACAGGTGTTGGCGTTTGGAAGGAAGGTCTAGAAAAGAAAGTGCCGGAAGGTTTGGAAGTGTAATAAATAGTTCCCATTTTAATACACGGTAAGGGGACGCAGGAAATTGTAAAAATTTTAGAGGAATCTCACAAATGGATCACGTGATGAAGTTATATGAAAGAATATTTAGAAAAGAAAATTAAGATCAGAAATAGAGCAAGATTCGGGGTGAAGAGGAAGTTGGTAGCAGAGGGTGGTAGAAAGTACTACAAGAATTTAATGTTTTCAATAATAATGGATAAAAGGCAAGCACCATGGGAGCTACAAATAAGTAAGGCCTAATGCCTTCTAGATCTTGAAGATAAAGCATTTGATTCTGTTACCCGCAGAGAGAAGCTGTAGGAGAAGTTCCGGAGAGGGGATCACTAGAAGTTGGAGCAGACTGATAAAGGCGAGTAAGAAAGTCATAGCGTGATATAGCAAATATAAGTAAGGGTATAGAACAGGAGTACTAAAAACGAGATATGGTTTGAGTCAAGAAAACTGGAGTACAGGCTCGGGTATGTGCTGTCGCCGCTACTGTTTATCGAGTATTTGATCAGCCGTCATAAGAGGTTTAAAAAGACGAGTTTAGAGAGATTTGACGGAGCACATCCAATGGTAATAATGCCAGATGATTTGGAAGTGTTGGAGGTGGAGATGGTGAGAGGTTGAAGCAAATGGTGCCCTTTGTGTTTCACATGACCAGTTGAGGCGAGAACAGGAATTGAATCAACTGAATGTGGCAGAGAAATACAGAAAAAAATGGTAAGTCAAAGGCAAGGAGGAGGAAGGAGGAGTTGATTAGGTGGCGGTGAGAATCGGTAGACGAGATTAAAATCGTGGATAGATATAGATATCTAGGAAGCACTTGGAAGAGAAGGTGTGTGCAAAGGAAATTACAGTGAGGATTGAGCAGTATGCGCAGGATGTAGAGGAGTATAACCCCATCCTTGAAAGATATAAATATATGAACAAGAGAGTGACCGGAGAAGCAATATACAGAGGGAGTTGGGTTGACGCCGATACTGTTTAGTATGGGGCGGAGACATGGGAGCATGACGGGGGACGAGGAGAGTAGAATTCAGACAGCGGAGATGCATGTGTTAAGGACAAATAGTGAAAGAGGAGAGAGAGACGTGATGGATATATTGAGGGAGAGCGTGGGTGTGAAACCATGATGAATAAATTGGACGCAGCCAGACTGAGATGCTGGGGACACCTGGAGGATCGTGCGCGGGAGCGAGAGAGTTGCCAGCAGAGCGTGGAGGTGAAAACCGGAGGGAGTGAGACGGAGGGGAAGACCGCGGAAGAGGTGGAGAGACAAAGTAGAGGATTCATTGAGGAAACCCCAGATGCCTGCAATGGATGAGCTGATGGCGGTTGGGATCGTGATGGATAGAAACAAGATGGAAGTGGAGGTTGGCCCCAATTGACAGGCTCGTAAGCCTGACTGCTGAGAGAATGAAAGAATGTAAGATATATATATATATTAGTATATATATAATAGTATATAATTATGATATTATAACATATATAATATATAGTATATATATATATTATAATAATATATTAGTATATATAACTATATTCAATATATAATAGCTATATAGTATATCTGTAATATCATATATATGATCATCGTCATGTTCAGCACTTATTATATATAACTATTACTATATAGCTATATATATATATATATCAAAGTAATATATATACTAATTCTATATATAGAGTATATATATAGTAAATAGATACAGATATATATATGATATATAGCTATATATAGTATAATATATATATATAATAATTTTTAATTCAAGCTTCAAAGAGTACACATCCGCATCCGCATCCGCATCCGCATCTCCTATCTACTTTTAGATCCGGCAGATCCGCACCGCATTCCGCATCCGTCATCATCTTTAAGAATCAGGCATCCTCGCCATCCGCATCCGCAAACGAGTCAAATTTTTGACATCCGGTCCAATCACTAATATAATATATATATATATATAAATATTACTATATATATTGTTTAAGATCAAATAAAAGCTGTTAGGCGCCAATCAGTTGATCTGGCTTACCCCGCGGATCGTACGTGCGTAAGTCGGTGTGCAATCTCCGGCTGTTCGTCACTCTATAAGTCTTGGACTCCCTACTTAATTTAAATAATATTTATACTAAAATATTCATTAGGTACTCTAGGCTGTTATAATGAATTTATTTTTATATTTAATTATAAATATAAAAAAAATTAGCAAAATTTAGCCAAAAAACCGAGAGGGTCTAAAATTTTTTTTTTTTGGCAGCTTATGAAATTGCACACAGAATTGGTTAAATTTATCCACATCTGGTAACGCCCTGCTGGCAACGCACAAGTGCGTGAAGTAAGTGAATTAAAACGTTTAAAACGTTCTCCAACCAAAGATTTTCGAAAGACCTCCTGCATATTAAACTCAAAAACACACACCCAGTATTATATATATTCTTATATACTATATATATATATATATATATATATAGGTATATAGTATATATAATATACTAACTATATTATACTATCTATGATATTAATATATTATATATAATATATATAGTAATATTTATATATATAGCTATATATCATATATGATAATAATAATAATAGCTATATATATATATATAGTATTATATAATATAATATATATATATATAATGTACGTATATATATATATAATAGGTATACTATATATATAATATATATATATATATATATTAGTATATTATATTATATATATATATATAGTATATATATATATATATAGATATATAATTGATTGCGCATCTCATGCGATATGGGGCGTTAAATCTGTTAGCGGCGCGAGGCCCTTATAAGGCGCGGGCCCTTATAAGGCGAGGGGCCCAGGGCGATTGCCCAGGGCATTGCCCTGTCGCCCACCCTAAGAGGCCGCCACTGTATATATATATAGTATTATATATATGATATATATATATAATATATATTAAAATATATATATATAATATAATATATAATATATATATATATATATATTATATATATATATATATATTAGATATATATATATATATATATATATATATATATATACTATATATAATATAATATATATATATATATATATATTCATATATTATATAATATAGTATACAGTAGCGGCGCTAAGGTCTTCGGGGCCCTCCCGCAAGAATTTTGCTGGGGCCCTCTCTTTAATATTATATTAGCTATATATATATATATATATATATTATATATATATATATAATATACTATATCTAAGAGTATATATATAAGATTATATATATATATATATATATTCATATATTATATATATATATATATAATAATAGTATTATATATATATATATATTAATATATATATATAATAATATACTATCTATATATATATATATATATATATATATATATATATTATATCTATATATATATATTAAAGACCGTATAAATATATAGATATATAAATATATATATATATATAATATATATATTTATATTCTATATATATATATATTATATAGTATATATATATATATATATATAATATATATATATATATAAATATATATATAAAATAGTTAATACCCCTGATAAAACACTTTTATTCCAGTCATATACTATTTGAAAAGATTACAGTGATTTACTGGTCCTTCCATTTACTACAGCACAACTAGTGGATATTGCATGGTTTATATATATATATAGTATATACATATATATATATTAGATATATATATAATATATATATATAATATATTTATATAGTATATATATATATTTATAATATATAATAAGTATAATATATATATATATATATATAATATATATTTACCTTCTTTAAATTTTCCCTAATCTTCTGCTTCTTTGAACGAAGAAATACGTTGACTGGCTTGACTCATATTAAATTGCTCGGTTTTCTTCATGGCTCGATACTGCAGAATTGCCAAGCGCTCCACCCCCTCATTGACTGGCTTCATAGTACTTCTCAAATATTTTTTATAAACTTTTTATACTGAAATATATTATTTGCTATTGTTGCTGTTGTAACTGGTTGAGTAAAATATAGCTGTACTGTTGCTATTAGTTCGGGAAAGCTATTTAACAGGAAGCTGTTTCCTTCGATAAGTAGTCGGGCAATACCTCTGGATATTTCTTTTCGTATCGATCTCTTTACCTAATTAAACTTCTATAATAAATGACAACTTGTCAGCGAATTAGATTGCAAGTAAATGTCATTGGGGTATTTGATTATGAGGATGTTTTCTTTTTCTGAAATTTCCTCCTCCTCAGTCAGTTTCGTTAAGCTTTTGGTCCAAAATGAACAAGTTTTGGCAACCGTTTCGTAACTAATCTAGTTGTTTGAACTGATTAATTGCAATATCCAGTGATTAGTAAATTGTAACTATTATTTATCTTCAAAGCTTTCACAAGGGATTGCCTATTCCTGAGTCCGATGCTATTCTCCTCAAATAACGCTTTCTCATGCTCGTCTGCGTTTTCTTTTTAGTTGCACATAACTGTTCCATGCTAAGTGCCATTGCTTTGCTTCAGGAAGAATTCCGAGAAGCTTCTCCTCAAATGTTGTAATTCTCATTGGCGTGACTCAGAAAGCTACATGCTTTATGAAGATCAACTGACTTATTTTTGTACACTTTCAGAAGCTCTGCTATTGTTTTCAAGAATTTTGTTTTGTATGGTGATCATTAGTATAAACTGAAAGGAGTCCAGATGTTTCCTAATGAACGAGGGCCTGTTGCTACCTGTCCTGTTTATGTGCTAGATACAGTATAATGTTTCGCTTAGGCACTTCAATTACCAGCCATTGAAGGAGTTTTCTTTCAATGCAAAAGGCAATTATTTCGTGTGCCCGATCTTGCCGGACAACAAAAGGCGTGCACTTAACTTTTTTGATAATCTTTTTCCTTGCTAGTTCTCCTCTAGTATTTTTTTAAGAGCTTGCGCGGTAAACTTCCGCTAAAGAAAAACACTACGTTGCTGACAATATCATAAAATTACTAACCTGCTGTAATGTTAGAGACTGGCAGTCATTCAGCACAAGATCAGGTTATGTGCTTGCACAAATGTAGCGTACTCAGCTTTGGAAACTATAACTTTTCATTTCCTTCTGTAGTCCTAGTGCTTCTGTCCACATCATATTAGATATTAGACGAGCCATCCGTCGCCTTGTCCTCGACATTTTTGAATATCAATTCCCTTTTCCTGGCAAATATAACAATCTTTGAATTTCACAAATTTGGGTTTTCCCACCTTTGGTTTGATCACTGAATTTCTAACGAACCCAAAAACGACTCGTCGAAATCTGCAGAGAATTTTCACCGGGATTTTTTTGTCTGTCAGTGTTGTATATCTAATCACGATATTTCAACTGATCTTATTGGATGATAGCTTTGTGTGTGGCTTAGGAAAATTGAATGAATAATACTGGAGCTGAGGTTACTTCTACTATAATGTCTCCCTACTGAACATGCAAGTAACTAATCCATTGTCACTTTTGTATTACATGATGTAAATACTTGTTTCCACTTTTCTCATTTGCTAAGTGACTCTAAGTAAAGAGTCATAGTCGAGAGAGTAGATCAACAATATTCAAAAGTTCCAGACTCCGGACCAAATTGATTCTGTAATTCTCTTTGACGCCGAAATGGTAAATGACACCTGTCCAGTGCTCACCACCATCGATAATGGCGGGTAAAAATTTCTTTCCATCTTCCGATGGTCCCTCTCGAGGTTGATCAACGCTAGTTTATTTATTTCTCCACATACCATAAGTCCGATAAAAGCGTGTAAATGTGATTTGCTAAACATAAAAGCTTTTTAATTTTTTCCTTTTTTAAATCTAATTTTGGAGAATAACAAAGCCAATACCTATTTCGATTTTTTGGCCAGTTATAGGTTGCATATGAATAATATTCAACACTGGATTGCCCTTTTTCAATTATATTTCTTAAGGAAGAAGGCCCTAAAAGGGCGGATGGTTCACGAAGGCTAAAATTTTTTCTGGGCTTCCTTAGAAAGAGCATGAAAAAATCCAATGTCATATTGGATATTGTATTTTGTTATACGAATGCTTAGCCATGGTAGAGTTTTCGATAACGCATCTATCAACGTCATTATTAAACGTCGTTACTAAACTCCATTCCTCTACCTTCTACCTATTGTGTACTCTAATTTCAATAAGGTTCACAGAGCCTCGATGTAGAAGCAATAAAATCAATATTTAACTCGGATGCATAGGATTTTTGAAAAATGAATCAATCTTTGGAAGTTTTGTTACATTTTTGACTTCATGTCTGATTTTTTCTTTTTCTTTTTTGCGAACCACTCAATAGCATCTTTTAACCGACATTATTTCTATATTAGTTATATCATATATATATATATATATATATATAAGGTAATAGTATATATATATAGTTATATATATATATAGTATTATATATATATATAGTAAGAATAGTAGTATATATAGTATATTAATATAATATATATATATAGCTATAATTAGAGAGAATAATCAATTGAAGCCTAAAACTAATAAAAACAATACTCTCAACAAGTAATCTAATAACAATGAAGGCATTCATTGCAACTACAAAAATTTTTCTTAAAAAAATAAAGAGATTCCCTGTTCCCGCCTGATCACATCATTCTATAGTGTACGGGATTCAC
Organism: Trachelipus rathkii; assembly: GCA_015478945.1. NCBI lineage: Eukaryota > Metazoa > Arthropoda > Malacostraca > Isopoda > Trachelipodidae > Trachelipus > Trachelipus rathkii. The sequence continues at coordinate 21,655 of JABUQX010041764.1, forward strand.
CGGCGCACTGATCAAACGCATCATTATAAGTGAAAAAAGTAGCCTATATACAACCTTGACTATTCGATTCCGTCTCAATTTTGTGAAAGAGTCGACGAAAATCTCGGCGAATAATTCCGGTCCCCGTATTTGTTCTGTCCATATTCATTCATACGAGTATTATCTGGAAAAGATATCTTATTTATTTAAAAGAAATTGTTTTATATGCGATTGAATGATTTTTTTGGTGGAACAGCTGACTATTGTTTATTAACAAAGGAGTAAGAAATTAATTTTTCCGTTTGGTGTCACAGTTGGACTCCGTAAGGGGCCCCTCAAACTCCGGGGCCCTCCCGCAGTGCGGGCCCTGCGGCCCGTTATCGCCCGCCACTGTTATATTATAATGAAGTATTATATATATATAAGTCTATTACCTGTAATATATATATATATATATATATAATATATATATATATATATTTATACACTATTATGGTATATATCTATATTAAAATATAATACTGTTACAAAAATATCATAGGTAGCCTTATACTATATAATATAATAATATGTATATATATATCTATATTAATATATAATAGTATATATATATAGTAGACTATAATAAATGATTGATATTATAATATATGTATAAATATATTATAGTAAGAAGGCGGAGCGAAAATTAGTGAAGTGTTTTGGTGGGCGGTAACTTAATGATGACTTAACCTTAAATGAAATAAAATTAATTTGGGGAGGGAGATTTGGGCGGAAAATTTAAGCTAATTAATCAAGTAACCATAAAAAAGCGGTTAAATTAATTAATAACACTAGTGGTGGCAGGTGCGAGTAATTGAATCGAGTCACGAGTGGAGTTCTGCTAGAATGAGGTTGTGTTGGCGAGTTTTACATAAAGAGGTCGGGGCAGTTGCCAGCAATTAGATAATATAAGAACAAATGAAAGTCATCCACATGGCCTATCGACGACTGTCCCAGTCCCTCTAATATGAGCCACCAGCACAACGCGCTTATGCTAAATCCCACAACGCACGCTAACGCCTTGGTAATAACCTGCATTGCAATCCTCGCAAAGTCTACAACTAAAATCAGAAAAAGACCATAGCTAAAGTAACATGCTAATCCCACTTTAGGTTTTTTGGTCATAATATGTCAGTATACGCGTTATATGTACTGTAAACTACTTGTAACTAAAAGAATTACTAATTTTGGCTTAGTCCAACATATTACTATATGATAACCCAAACCATTCCATCACACCTAGTCCCAGTCTATGGCAAAGCCATTCCAAAAAATTAACCTATTGACTTGAATTACTTATGATCAAGATGGCATGCTCTCTCATATTTTCTTACTCGTATCCCTCCAGGTCTCTCTGTCTCATCGCCATGTCTACTATGAAGAATTTATTGGTCTCTGGATTATCAAAAAAAATGTAAAATTTGTTGACTTGTATTATGTCCCCTCTAGAATCGCCTTTCTACAGAAAAACATTCTAACTCCTTCACTCTCCTCATAGCCTTACACTAAACCCAGGAAATCAATCCTTGTACTTTATTGCACCTCTCGCATATTTGTCTTTCTTTAAATAAGGGGCCCAAACTTATGTGCAGAACTACCTCTATAGCTGGCATAAACAGCTATTATATCAGTTTAATAACTTCCCTGTGCTCTTGAAATGCGCTGTGATTTAATTAACTCGCATCTTATTAGCTTTATTCCTTTGCATTCCAAACCTGAGTAGCTACTTCAAAATTATGCGTTATAATCTATACCTGAATTCCTTTTTTTTCTTGGTCACGACCTCCGAGTCAAAGTTGAATTCCTTATTCGATAATCATCTAGTTAAAAGTTTTATTTGAGCAACTTATGTAAAAAAAACTTACACTACACATAGCCTATTATTTTTAAAATTCATGATTGCCACTTATCGGCTCTACCCAAGAAGTTTATCAGATCATTTTCGTTATATTTATAACACCATTCATTACTGTAATTATTCGTTGGGGATTATGATTTACCTTCGCAATGAAATTTACATTTAACATACTCTGGTCTAAATCATTTATATATATGAGGAACAGATAGTGGCCCCAGCACTGAACTCGCTTTGAGCACATCCACTCTCGGTTTTCCCATGAAGGACATTGCCAACTTTAGTTATAACATCCTATTGTTCTTATTCACACGAACCACTTTAGATCGCAACCCATCGTACCACTCCCAACTATACCACATTCCTAACTTTATTTCATGCAGATATGTGAGGATCCTTATCAAAGCTTTTGCTGAGAAGTTTCAAATATAGAATATCACTGGATCTCCTCAGGCCAAGTGCAGTCAGTAACTCGTATTCCATAGAATTCTAAAAAAGGTTTGTCTGACATGGCTTCCCTTCCTAAAACCATGCTGGGAGCATGACAATATCTTTAATCTTCCTAATGATTTCTCGATATGACTGTCAAGTACTTTTCCAAATAGTACAACATAGGGCATGCTGTGTCACCGAGTCTTTCTAGTCACTAAGCAGCAAAAGATTGCTTAAGAAAATATAGTAGCTGAAATTTGTCCAATTTTTTTTATTAAAGTGCCTAGTAAAGGCATGTAGTCCAGAATAAATTGTGTTCGGGGACCTACTATAGGCTAGTGGTCCATGAAAAATAACCAGAAGCCAAGATTAGACATGCATGAACTAGCTTTTGTTAATATACTCGTATTTCCCGTATGGACAACAACAATTTCCTATGGCTCTTGTAAGATATTTTTTTCGTAGGACGTAAAAAAGCTGATTATCATAAAAGAAATTGGAAATCAAAGGGGAGGAATAAGTTTCTTACAGGAGAGTAATTTACTTTTGGGTTTGTAGAACTATCTTTAAATTAAAATACTAAAACAATCCAATCCAGTAGGAAATTATAAAATTTAGCAAACGGTTTCGGAACTTAAATACCTTCTCAGGTTATTTTCCATTTCAAATATGTTTTATTAAAGTTAATTCCTTTTTCTTGCCAGTTGAAATCAAAATCAGAAAAATCAATTAAATGGACTCACCATGTCTTTTCATTTATTAAATCAAATAAATGGACATGTCATGTCTTTTCATCTGTGATCTTCAGCATAACTGTGCTTATAACAGAAATGAAGTTCCAAGTATTTATCGTAACTTTTCAAATAAACAAATGGCGCTAAATAGTTGTTGAATGTTTACTTCAATTAAAACTAACTCTGCGGCTGTTTTAATGCATATAAATTTTTGTAAACTCATAATATATATTTAATTTTTTCCGACAAAACATCTTTTTATCTTAAGATATAATTATTACACACAGAGCGCGAGAAAAAATATATATACAGATGATATAACCACAAAATTAGGTCTTTATTGGTTACGTTTTGGTGAGTTTGTGCTGTATATGCGTTTTAAAATCTTATTATTGTTTTTACACTTATTAAATATTATTTCATTTTTTTTTCTGTTTAGAATTGACTGATAAAATAATAACCTGAAACATTGTTTATAATACCCTAATAAAGCCTAAATCACGGTATAAATCAGTTTAATTACATAAACCAACCCACACCACCGCTGCCTATATGACCCATTTACTAATGAGATTCTTAATTGATACATTAATTGAGATCCTAATTTGAACTAAATCAATAAAAAAATCAATCCATCTCATTTATAAACATTTATTACGTATTAATAAATAATAATTCAAATCCCGAGATTTTACTTTAACATTTTTATTTTACTTCAACTATTAAATATTTAGCTATTATGAAATGATAATTATTATATATATCGTATTACAATAGAGCTGAACCAATACCAAGAAACTCATAATAGTATTATATGTGAAATTTTTGATCACCTATATATAAAATTATATGCATATTTATTATTAGATCACATTATATCCCACCTAAATAGCAAAAATCAAGTTTTTTCATATGGTCAGTTAAAAGCATAAACACCAATATCCTCACATTCTCAGCCACCTCACACCTACCGTATACTTTATATATAGTATAATGACATTGAAGTCTAATTAATCTATGTTATAATTCTATAGGTTGATTCTATTGGTATTTCAAGTGTTTTTATCCCGCCCTCTCCCCCATAAATATAATTTTGCATTATTTTTTATTATATTAAGAAACATCTAACAACAAATAGAGATAAAGCCATTTTATTGTTTGTTTTTGAATATCAGAATACTCCTTTTATAATAAAAAATTTATCTATTTTTTTTCATAAAGTTATTATGTCAACATTAATTTTTAGACTATTTCTCATGACCAGTATTAAAAATAAGCACAATATCCTCACATTCTATCGAACTGTTCACTTCACATTCCTTCACCACTACTTATACCATGCTATGATCTATTGAAGTCTTAAATTTTGCAAACCCTGATATCATTAGTGTTACATAATTTTATGTATACATACTACAAAATAAATTCTTTTATTGCTGAGCAGCTGTATGTTGTATGAAATGAAATATGTTATGCGTTGTTGTTGCAATTATTGATTTGCAGTTTTAGATTGTTTGTTTAAAAGAGAGTTTGTTGTTATGTTATTGGTTGTTTAAGTAGTATTTAATCATAATTCCAAAGTTTTTATTTGAACAAAAATTTGATTAATCTATAAAACGATTTTATAATCAAAGATTAGTCTATATAAAATATTTTAATGTTAATTTTACAATAACATGTAATATTTTAATAGTGAAAACAATATAAATATATTAATCTCATCACCTAACTCTAACTGACAATACACTCATTAATCATTAACAAGTAACTAAATTAGAAAAGTTCATACTTATCGTCAAGTACAGATAAGTCATATCACGATTAGACATAATCATCAGATACGTTAATAACTCTATACACATAACCTAGCACAAAATATTATTATTAAATTTATAATTATTATTAATATTAATTTATTATTAATATTATTATATATGATATATATTATTAGTTGATATTATTATCTATATAATATTATTATTATTATTATACCATTTTATTAAATTTTATCTAGTATATTAATGTAAATTTATTCCATTAGATCTCACTAATACCAAAACGCGTTTAGCGATCACTGTTGCCTGCTAGATCCTACATAGCATAAAACGATTAGGTAGTGATTAATATAATTACTCTACTCGTAAAAATCACCTCACGACACCTATTATAAAATATACATTACGCAATTTATAAGTACGCTTCAAGAGTTAAACCAATCAGAGAACTGTATTTACTGCTAAGTATATTACAACCGATCACACGATCTAATTACCAGATTGGAAACTTCGAGTGAAATACGTCCATTAATATCATTATAATCTATTTAACAACTATGAGAAGGGTATGAAAGGAAATTTTATTAAAGTTATTGTCCACTTACATTATAAACATACTGAGTTTTATCTTATATAACAGAATATTAGAGTTTTTATTATATTTAATTATGATTATATTATATTATTAATATATTTATTATTATTTATATAGTTAATTTATTATTAATATATTATTAATATTATTTTAATTATATTAATTTATTTATTAATTATTATATAGTAATTATTATTAATATAATATCAAACTATAATTAATTATATATATATATATTAAATATAATATAATATATATATTATCATATATTTAATTAATATATATAATAGTATCTAACTAGTATTATTATGAATAGAATATATATTAAAATAGTATTATATAAATGATATATAATAATGTTATATATATATATATATATATATAATTAATAATATTATATAATATATTTATATAATATTTAATATATATATATTATGTTAGACATATACAAAACCGCTACATACATATCACATCCAACATCACACACTTATCGAATCTAAACAAACTTAAAAGACACAATTCTTAGAATTCTGTATATACTATATTATATATTTTTTAACTAAACACTTGAGTAGGTATTTTATAGGCAATCGCGCATATCATGTACAGGAAGCGATTTGTACAATCACTGTAATTAGATTTGGGAAGCATTTTAAATTGACTAGTTGAAACTTGTTTTTGAAGTAGAAGTGTTAAGTTATGCTATTTTTATACCACTTATACTTATTATATTGTTTTTTTAAAACAAAACTTTGGTAGAGTTTGGCATGATTATAACGGCCGCATATAAGAGTGATTGAGCAACACTAGCGCATAGAAATTATTGGGTAGCTGATAGTTATACTTAATATAATTTCAAGCGAGCTACGTACGATGTGTCATTCATAATAATAAATCTAAGAGCTCTTAACGTAATTACTAACACTATTATTAAAGACATATTAATATTAGATTACAGTAATGCCCCTAGTTGAGTATATCATTTAATCTCGAAGAGTTTATTATTATATTATTATACACTCTTCAGCATCCGTTTCAAAATCAAGTTACTTATATTACAGTATATAAATATATTTCAGAGATAAGATTATTATTATTACACTTTAATATATAATATATAATATATATATAAAATGTTTAAATATATATAAATGATAACAATATATATATATTAATAAATAATTTTAAATGAAATATATATTTAATATATATATAATTGATATTATATATATATATTAATAATATATATAATATATAATTATATAATAATTATATTAATATATATAAATATATATATATAAGTAGTATATATATAGTATATAAAATAGTTAATATTTAGTAAATTATAAATTTTAATTATAAAGAAATAAACAGTTAAATTTTACTTAGAGGCTTTTACTGTAAATATTCTGCGTTCGTGGGTCTAGAAAAAAAATATAAATGGATATTTAAATATATAAATTCTAAAAAAAAAGTGATTACTTTATTTCCAGAAACGTTTGAATAGTTACATCCATATACATTTGAGTAAAAAAGACATTACCTAATACGTGACATATTATACAGCGCACCGTTTAGAAATAGTAAAATGCTTGTTGTTGTTTGTTGTCTATAGAGTGGTATGATAAAAATATATTTAATAATATGGATCATGGAGAAAATACTAGTGTAAACTCTAATAAGTATTGGTTACTGCCCTAATTATGTTAATGAAAAAATCTTGATTGAATTGTCGAAGATATATAATTCATAAATAAAAAATGACTTGATTTCATTCCAGACTAGTTCCTTCGAGAATGAATCTCCTCTAAATAAGTAAGAGATAGACCACTAATAAAGGACATAATCAGAACACATCTCTGTATAAGTAGAAAACTTAAAAATGTCAAATGGGCAAATCTTAAGAAAAGTAAAGGTTATTATGAAATGAATTAATAATTTTTATCCATCTGGCTACACACACAGAGATCTTGAGCGAGCATCGTTTGATAACCTATCCGTTGCCAGCTAGAAGTCATTGATGTTATTATTACAAGAACTTTAGACTACGAAGGTTACGCATGGGTGGAAAATCAATTCAACTTTTGGTGATGATCGAAGGTTCACGCTACCCGTGGCCCACACTACACACACACATCAGCAAAACACATCCACACTAACATCACCGATACACATGCATTCAAGTAACCTTGGAGTGAAAGAGTTGCTGATATACTTGGTAGTGTCATTCTATGAGGTGACAAGGCAACCTTTACCCAATTCAAAGTAGTAGCTACCACAGTGTTCATATTAGCGAAAGAAAGAGGTAATGACGTAAATCCGATATCATTCGAGCCAGGCAAAATACACATAGATATAGATTTCCAATATCATCGTTACATAATTAGTAATAGTTCATTACTAGAGAATAAGGAAGCTAGTAGTGGCTTACAAGCTGTTAGATTTAGTCTAGTTTTAGGAAAATAATAGCTCGAGAGTGAATGATGTAGGATGTAGTATCCGAGAGGACTCATTCGTAATAAAACATTGAGATAAGAGGCTAGAGAAGCATTAGCTTAAAAAATTATGTGGTATGGTAGAATATACTAGATGCTATGTCAGGTAGTATACTGAGACCTATTATAGAGAAAAAAATCCAGCCAGCGAGAAGCGGATTGAAATAACAGAAAAAAATAGGAAACGTATAGTCGTATTATATGGTCCTGAAAGTAATGGAGTAAAAAATACTTTAGTGTACATTCATATGAGAATTGACAACCATAAATTATCTCTTTGTCATACCATTTGTGATACTTCCATGATGCTATAGAATAATCATTAATAACTAAGACATATAAAAACACTTAACAAAGGAAGGCAAACCTATTTCGTTATGATGTATTTAATTTAGCTATCGTGGGAAGAAATGTAAATGTGTATATGAATGTATCTATATTTGTATCAATTTCTGTATACCACTTTTAAGAGTAAATTTTATCAAATCGGAGCGCAATAAAATATTTAATAGACATGAGATACATAATATGATTAGTAGACAGTGACCTTAGATACGATAATGTGATTCAAGGAGGCTAAATTATGATCACGAAATGGTATAATTATCCAATGAAATATGATACGTACATATGTAAGTACGGATTATATTATGCCATTCTGTTCTAAAAAACATACAAGTAGAGTAAAAAATACGTTGACAAGAAGAATTTAAAGATTTGCTACCCTCTGTCTTTGAGCAGAGAAAATAGAGTCACTAGATAATCGTAAAAGGTAGTTTACAAAACACGATTGCAACAAAAGTACTTTGTATATCTATATGTCAATAAGAAAAAATACTTAGTAGCCTATTAAAGAAACGAATATCTATATATTACATATGAATAAGAGTAAAATATAGAGTAAGAAGAAAATGATACGGATAACAGTGGTTAATACATGTTATCTAATGATATCGAGACTAAACAGAGGAAAGATTAAAGGGTTATTATAATAGATAAGAATGGAAGAAGAATAATAGAAATTGCATTTCCTTATTTATATAAAACTGAGGATATAGCAGAATATGATAATGCGAAATGTGTATCAAGATAAGGAAGTGAGTACATGAGTAATGCTGCAATGATTATTGAGTATTGAGGTCCCAGAACCAAGTAACTATATACCATTAATGTAAGAGAGCGCGAGCCAGCGTAGAGAGAAAAAACTCATATAAATCAAGTACTAATAAAACAATTCGAACCTTATCACTTTGAGTTGGAGAGTTACAAAAATTAGATATATGATCTCAAAGAGATTCAAAAACGAGAGCGCTATAGATTCATATTGATGTACTGAACACATAATATACTAGGCGAAAATTTGATCTCCACTAGGTACTCAAATAGGATTATACGTATATGATCAACTATACTAGACTCACATACACCAAGATATCAGATAAATCTATCAGCAGATAAGTCCTAAATAATAAAGGAGTAATTAAAATATATTATTCAATGGATTTCGAGAAATAGGAGAAATTATAAGTCATTCCAAGGATACTTGCTATTTCACAACACCAATGTCAATTGAAAAAGACTTATCCTTTTTTCCGGTTTCTTTAAATCAGTTCCTATAAATTATCCGTAGCAGCTATTTCATACCAGCAAAGGTAAGACAAGTACTGTTAAAGTGAAGATACATTGAATTTGTAAAACAAGAGAACACTAAGTCAATCCAGAAAAGTTAAAACTTCTCCACTTCGTAAATAGAAACTAAAGTATTGTCACGAACAACCGGGAGAGATGACATGAGACAACACTTTGACAGTTAGGCGTCCATGAGAGTTAACAGAAACCAGAGCTTTTTAACCACGAGAGTTCACAAATAGAAAAAGTAAAAGTACTGTGCCCAAGATTTTAATATACTAAGAAAATGTTTTGAGAATTTAGAGGTAGCTTCATTAAAAGAATTTGATCAATCATGACTTTCATGAGTTCTAGTGAGAACACAAAGCTCGAAAAACAATTGTCAACTACTTTATCGCCTAGGTAACTAACATGTATATAAAATAGCTTTATCACCAATGCCTGATAAAAATTCTTGAGCATCACTAACGATCTGAGAGCGAATATGCCAGAAGTAGAGTTAACCCTACAATAAATCCATCTTCACATATCGAAAACACAGGACATTTACGAGACTGGCTTAAAATATATAGCATATTAAATAAAGGAACAAAATTAGAATTATTAATTTCAAAGATACATCGCAACAAAGACAACGGTGGATTAAAAATAATAAGGGTTCAAAATTAAAGAGACAACGAGCGCGTGGGAGACACAGACTTGTGACTGTGAATCGCGATATACTGAAATCGTATGAAACAACTAGCATGTTTCTCCTATACTAATGTACTCTATATAAGAGTATTAGTAGCACATAGAATGATACGAAGCGAGACCAATAAAACTTATTATACACTTGTACCATAAAAGAAAAAGGATATAATCGGTAAAAAAAACACACAAAGTGACACAAAAAGCTGATAATTACCGAGAGAAACATGTGACTTCCGCCTACATATTCTATCTATTCCACACTCTATGCCAATTATACAAGAGAATAGGATATAAAAAAGTCCGAGGGTTCAAAATAAAAAGTTGTCAGAGGCCAAGTGCTTAATCTAGGCTATGTGAGATTGTGATAATTGTGAAGGAGAAAAGTCACAAAGAAAAGACACAGAAAATTTCATCTAACAGAGAAGTAAACACCTACGATTCTAATCATCAATAAAAAATAAGAGTGAATGGAACAATCAAATGTTACAGCATTAATGAATATAGTTGGCAGCGTCTTAGTAATTGAGATGTGTTACACAAATAGCGGTCTCATATATGAGTGAGATGGCGAGAGTTTTTCATAAAGAGTGTCATGAAGATATGCGTCATCCATGATAAGTGACACCCTTCGTGACAATTAACATCAAAACCTCCAAAACTATAAGAGGACAGATGAGAATCATAAGTATTTTAGACTATACAAATCGCTTTGAGTTTCCTGTATAATCAGTGTTCTCAGCATAAAAATCATGAAATGAAGTACCTAATATACTGTGAGTGACCTACTACCAGAAATAAACTAATAGGTTATAAAGTAATACAAGACATATGAATACATTCACATATGAATGGAACTCAATGAAACAAATATATTTCTGAGAGGCATATCAAGCTAACATTAAGATTCTTCCACCTACACAAAGACTATACATCCTGTACTACTACTGGCTGAATTGAATCCAAAAATAAAGTTAATATTTACAGGATTATTTAGTTACAGGAATGTTGTTAAAAGAATAATAAGTCTTTCAAAAAGTAATCATGATGAAAATAAAACGAGCCATTGAGAAGTTAAGTAGTAACACACAACGATAATCTAGTAGCAGTTAGAGAATGAGGTAATTAAACAAGAAATTATACATTAAAATATTTTGAAGTTGGAATACACGTTTTAAAAGAGAAGGAGATTATTTTATTTGAAAGAATAATTATGAACCAGTTTATTCCTAAAAAATATAAAGACTAGAGGAAGCTCTAGGTCGATACAAATAATAGATTAACACTATAGAAGAGAACGAATCCTGTATTATGACCGTAAGGAAAAACTAACTTAAAAAGAGATTTAAATCCGTCTTTTATCAAAGAAAAGGTTAAGTGTCGATAAACTTGATATTAAGCAATATTAAAGAAAGAATCTCGGGAAGCGATATCATGCATATGATTCTCCGAATTACTACCGTTTGGGAAATAAATTATGCACAAAATAACTCACGCTACAATAAGAGAAGTAATTAGAGTAGATATAAATAGTACTTATGATTAAAACTAATAATATAGGAAACGTAATAATAACCAATTAAGCCGATATATGTAAGTATCCACGCCATTAGCGTGAGCCTATCCAATAGGCAGTAAAATATGTTGTGCGAAGAGCCTTGAGTTGTTACTAAAAAAAAGGCGAGCATAAATACCGCAGAGAAATACTGAAACATCGCGATACACACTGACTATACAGAATAATTCTAAATCCCTCAGGGTTCGCAGGCTACGCAATATTATCAAACATAGCGCATAAAAGAATGCAAGTAAATCAAAATATTATGTTGACAATATGGGAAATTCCACATCACTTAGACCAAGAAAGTCAATAGCAACAAAAGAACATTGATTAGGCTCAGCCGTACGACTACACATTTGAGAACTGAATCAAATTTGAGCTGAGCCTGGAGTACGAATAACGCATGAATTCCACTTGAATACCAAGAAGACGTATGTGAGGTAGACAACTAAACAGATCTAAATAGCCCGCGAGAATACTAGGCCCGAGGGGGCGCGTACGGCGCGCGATGAATCGTACGCTTGGTGAGATATGTAAGACGGAGACCATAGAGTCATTACTGTCTGTTCAGATATGAGCACAGAACCTGCTTGCATGGTATAGAGAATAAACAACTTAATAAAATATTGGTAAAAAAGAAGAGAAACCAGAAGGCCGTCCACAAACTTCGACTCTACTATAAGCGAAGATAACAAAGGAGAATATCTACTACAGAGTTATCAGAGAAAAAAAAACGGTATAAAAGTGTGGTTGTACACGGTTGTAGCAAGGTATTTCTGAACAAAAGTACAGCGCGCGCCCTCGCTATAGTCAGTTATGAGCGTCACCTATAAAATGCATAATATCAAGAAACTCATAATATACATATGAGTGTAAAGCAATGAATGAAATACAATTGAGTTATGATTCGAGATGAGTTGAATAGACGCACGAGAACAAATGTAACTTAACCATCTATATAAAGAAATAGGCAAGCTCGAATAGACGATATCACATTAAATGACAATAATGAATAATTCTCCGAATGCTAAATTATACACCACGTGAGGATATATAAGTATACAAGAAGGATAGAGAGTTATAGCTATAATATATAGTAATTCCTACTCACTATTGTCAACCCGGAAAATACGCGAGTGTTTAGTACATTAGAGTATAATATCAGGACCAAGATGCTCAACATAACAGATAATGCAAAGTCACGTTGTTTACTATCAAAAATTATACTTCAGACACAAGCATCCATATAGGTTTAAAGAGCCAAGTTATATCACTCTCACAATTTAATATATTATATGAATATTATATTATGTCAAAATAATGTATATATAAATGTTTAATGTTTTCCATGTTACAAATATTCTGAAAATACAATATAAAATGTAAATAATATAATATAGTATTTATTAAACCCTTACTAATAAAAATAATTTCATGGTATATTAGTGTATGAATATAATATATCTGAGGGGGCGAAGGTACCACGTCTTGCTGCCGACCTGTCCTTTTACTAAATTAATAATAAGCATTAAGAGGGATGGGAAATTATGTGGTGTGTAGATGTGTGTTAGTGAGTGTATGTATGTGTGTGTGAGTGTTGTGTGTGTTTATTGTGTGTGTGGTGTGTGGGTGTGGTGTGTGTGTATGGTATGTCAGGTTTGTCATTTATCAGCTCCAAAGATAATCTTATATTATAACCATATATGGCATAAGCAATATTTAAATTCAAAAAAAGATCATAAGATATAATTCGTACCAACTATTTAACAACAGTGAATTAATATCTCATTAATAAATATATTCTGAATACTTTGGGTTAAGTAATTCTAAGATATAATAAATAATATATTAAATATAATATATAAATATAAATATTAGTAAATATATAATATATCATATATAAATATATATAATATATTATATATATTTTATATATATATATATAATAATATAAGTTATTTAATAATGATAATGGTAAATTGAAATAAAATATAAACAATAATAAAATTAATAAATATGAATAATATTGAATATAGTAATATATAATTAATATTAAATAAATTAATTAAATTAATTAAATCAATAATAATTAAATAATAATAATAATATAATAATAATAATAATAATATATAATATATAATATATAAAACTAACAATTAAAAGATAAACACATCGATAATGATAAGTAAGAAGAAAAATGGTGAATCTCAAATTACTGTGTTATGTTTGCATAACTATTGTATCAAATTAAGTTGATCATAAAGATATTATAGATAAATGAAGGTCAATTATCCTCGATAGTTTTTCATTATTGAGCTGAACCGGTGATGCTTAAGTCAAAAAATTATAACAGATTATCTACTGATTGGTATTAACTCAACCATAATCACTATGAAGATACACTAGATAATACTTTAATAAAAATATGTAAATAATTATATAAATATGATTATATGATACGTAGATCTAGAGGATAAGAATAGAGTAAATATAGCATATAATTATACACTACCGAAATATATAATAGTTAAATGATAAGGAAGTTATATGTAAAAAGTGGATAAATGCAGACAAGCATGTATGAGTGATCGCACGCATAATATTATTTTGAAGATAATATAGTTTGTGATTTTTGGAAACGACTGATGAAAATAATAATAAAATAGATATAACAATAAAAAAATAAATTAATTCACACTTCCTTCCTCATAAAATAATAATAATCCACAAAAAAATAATATTATAGGATATTTGTACAGTATAAAATAAAATAATGAATCGAAGATAATACACCTAAGAAAATAAGAAAAATAAATGCGTAAGTGAATATATAGCTGATCCAATATAATATAATAATAAATATATTATAAAATAAGTAATAAAATAACAATGAACAAAGATAACTATAAATTCAATAAAATCTCTGTGGCGAGTTGTAGGTAAATTTACGTTAAATGTATTTATGAGAAGTTTATTGCTAAATGTGGAGCGTTCTGTCTGTGTAAGGGTAAGAGTAGCACTAATCTGAAATTTGGCTGTATATTAAAGTAACCGGGACATACGGTGACTTAGTATAATTTAGCTCTAGAAACCACAAATCTCACATACTGTAATCTTTGTACAGAAAATTATATTGGCGTTGTTAATAGATAATTGCATATAGATTTTAGTAAACTTTATCAGATTATAAAGTGATTTGTCAATATTGAGCACTTATAATGTTGAGATAATTGAAATAAATACGATATATGATTTAGAAATAAGTTTTGTTATGATATTATAATATTTTCAATTAAAACATATTGATACGATTAAAAATTATATTAAAACAACAAGCCAGAACGTACAAAAACAACATACTAATAAACAAACAAACAACAATACTAGCAACAATAATTACGATCTATATAACAACAAACGCAACATATATCAACATAACAACACACTGCAGCAAAGAATGTAATTTTTGTTATGTTTAATTATAATAACCAAAATATGACATGAAATCAATATAGAATCAAATAGTATCGATATATATGATCATTATAAAGATATATTGTGTCTGGCTTTTAATCATTTCATCCCCGAACGACAAAATTCAACTTTTCGGAGCCATAAAAACTTTACTCTTTAAGAGTCTATGCTATGATTTATATAAAAATTACATAAAATTATTTATAAAGTTTATAGTAAGAACATAAAAAATAAATAAATTTTTATTTAATTTAAAAAAAACGGATAAGGCAACAAAAATATTGTATAAGAGGCGAAAATACAAAAAACAAAAATATAATAATAATAAATAAATGATTTTATGTGTTAAATAATATATATACTATGATGTTTATAATAATAGTATCAAAAAATAGATGTACATTAGAAATCAATAATATCAATAGATCAATGGAATCACATATCAGTAGATTCAAATGGACAGGAGTCATTGTGTTATCGGTCGGTCTGTCTTGAAAGTGCATAGTGTTTTGGGATATAAAACTGAGAGAAGTTAAATTATCTTGACTATAATTCTAGAGGCTTGTAGACAGAGCGGATATATATTGTATACACATATATATGTCACACATTGGAGAGAGAGGAGAGAGAATGAGAATTGAGTAATAAGAGTAGTGTAAGTTAGAGCTGAAGGAGTAAGTAATAGTTATATAAGCCATATAATAAAAATTAATATAATAGAGAGTAACAAGTAATGCGATTAAAATTAATTTGCCGTTTAAGTAGTATTAATAACACATAAAAACTGCATATCAATACCATAACTTAATACTGAAAAACGATCTAAATAGTGTATATAAAAACCTTCCACAAAGAAGAGAAACAAATACAAACACTATAAAATACAAAATATAAAAAGCTTTCTGATAGTCATTTTTTACTGATATTATCATTGTACTGTATACATGTGGGTGTGCCTCAATAGATCTCAAAAATATAAAATATTTTTGTATATAATATAATATATCCAATAATATATCATTATGAATTGGTATAGGAGGTAGGGATGGATGTTCTGATTTTAAACTAATTATCTGATTTATCTTAGACTATAGTAGTACGTGAATTAGTATTAAGGATTGAGCAAATTAAATATTATTATTATAGGTCTATTATATGGATAAATCTATATAAAAAGTAAATATTAATAATATATAATATTTTAGTAGAAAAACTAAAATATAAGGTTTTTATAGATAAAATAGATAAAACAAAAAATAAATATAAAAATAATTGAAAAATAGTAAAACTTCAGAGTAAAAAAAAATAATATTAAAAGAATAATAAATAAAATATTAATAAATATTAAAAAATATAAAATAAATTAAATCTAACACAAGTGTATAAATGTAAAGATAAAACTTATTAACAAGATAAAAAGTTCCGTAAAAAATAATAAATGAATGAATAATTAGAAACTGAAAAACAAATTAAGAACACGATAAAAAGTAATTATAAGTGTAAACATAAAAAAACTTGATCACCAAAAATAAATAATAATAGATAAAAAGTAAAAAAAATAATAAATATAAAAAAAATATAAATAAATAAAATAAACTTAGAAAATAAAATAAAAGAGTTAGAAAATAATTTATAAAAAAATTAAAAAATTTTTAAAAATTATAAATAAAAATGAATTAAATTAAAAATCACACACATAAGTAAAATAAAATTAAATAATAAAACTATGATAAAAAACAAAAAGTAGTTATAAGTAAAATAATAAAATAAAATTAATAATAAAGAAAAAATATATTATAAAATAATAAAAAAAATAAACACAAAGTTAAAATAATAATAATAATAAGGGATTTAAAAAATAAAAATTATACATAAAAAAAAATAAAAGTCAGAAAAAATAAATTGATATAATAAAACAAAAAAGTAAAAACATTATACTACCCCATTTTCACCTATTTACAATATCACAAAATTCAAAAATATAAATATGTAGATGTTTGAGAGACATAGAATAAATATAAAAAATAAATGTCAATCTAAATCGATCGATTATATTGGGTTAAAACACGTAGTATACCAACGACCAACGCAACGAAGACAGATAAAATAATCAATATTGCCATGAATGGTGTTCCGCCTATCAATAACTTGTAGATTTCATGTCCATTGTAATTAAAATACAATAGAAGTACAAGATATATAAATATGATGAAACAGCATATAAATTCTGATGAACCTTATAAATTTTTTTTTTTTTAAGCTTCGGGAGAGGAGATCACTTTAACGAATCTACATCCTACGAAGGATACCAGACGTTGTGTTCTCTATTCATCCATTTCTAATAAATATTTATCAAGTTTAATAATTTGAAATAACTATATCTACGGCTGCCCTAAGAGAGACATCATCTTGAGAGGACACAAGAGAAAACACACTCGAGAGTGTAGACCGGTAAAAAAGAACAACATCCTATATAGATACTATAACTATTTTGCATACTAGAAACATGCCTTTGTGATACGTCTCTGCAATTCGGTACCACTCATGGGAGCGTTAACTTAAAGATTTTCAAAAAAAAAAAAAAAAAAAAAAAAAAAAAAAACATAACACAACCTTCAAATTGAATCAACCTACTTTGTCTCGTTCTTTTTTTTTGATCCCACCTGGAACTAAGACTCATCATTCGTAAGAGGCACGATAGGCCATGTCGGCGGAACCCAGGCAAATGACACTAAGTACACAATAAGAACCACAATAACGCTACCGAAAATACATAGATAACACCTACACGTTGTGGTCCCAGACACCATTTACTAGAGAACGAGAACTAATATATACTACCTGTCATATGCTACAGAGAGACACATAACTACATGATAGACAACCTATATTGACATATAATTTGATATAAATATATATATAGAAAAAGCTAAATGCAAATACGATGATGAAACTTCAGTTACACATCAAATAAACGATAGTCACCGAGGTCTATGTACTTCAGCGCCGGTGCCAAAGTGCACCAAAACTCCGCTATACACCCTACCTTTCTTGTCTTCCGTTTAAAATTGGTAATCCGTATATACACATTATACTATTTATACCTCATTATTCCTCCTTCTACTCTTTCTGTCTTAGGTGTTCCATGGTTTTACCTATAGCTTATACATATTATAGCAATTAATCTATTAATATTTACTATTTTATTTTACACAAAAAAGATATATATATTATATTTAATATATAATTAATAAAAATACAATATAATAATAACTAGTAATAAAATAATTAATATAATATAATACATATAATATATAATAACATATATATATTAAATAAATATATATAAATATATTAATTATATTATATATATATTATAAATAATAAATTCAAATCATTATTATGATGGACCGGGATCAAAATTGACCGTTGACGGATGCGATGTGCGGAATGACGGATCTTAAATATGATTGAGGATGGCCGATGCAGGATGCGATGCGATCTTAAAGTAATGGATGCGAGCGGATGCGGATGCGATGTACGCTGAAGCTTGAATAAAAATTAATACTATGTATAATATATATATATAAAATATAATAACTGAACACTGAATTAAATATACTATATATAATTATAAGTAATATATAATATAATAATATATATAAATAATATATCACTAGTATCATATTAATATATGATATATCTTTGAGCAGGTGCTTACATTCTCCTCCCCCTAGTCAGAGCTTACGCCTGTCATGAGATGACACACCTCCGCTTCCACTGTTCTATTCTATCACGATCCACCATCCGCTCATCAGCCCTATTGTACATCTTGTTGTTCTCAATAATCCTCTACTTGTCTCTCACCTCTTTCCGCGGTCTTCTTCCGGTACCCCACTCCCTCCCGGTTTGCCACCGACATCCTGCTGCACTCTCTCGACCCTGCCATCCTTCATTTCCAGGTCCCACATCTCAGATTGGCTCGTCCCTTATAATCATGTTCACACCAACAGCCTCTCCCTCACTGTCTCGTTTCTCACACTCTCTTCTCGTCTCCTTCCAATCACTGTCCCCAACACATTCATCTCTTCGCTGTCGAATTCTACTCTCCCTCTCAGCCTGCTGTCAATGCTATAGTCCCATCCGCCCCATTCCAAACAGTATCGACTCAACACTCCCTCAATATTTCTTTTCTCGTCTTCACTCTGCTTTATCATATTAATCCTTTCAGATGGGTATACTGCTCTTTACCATCCTGCCAACGCACAAGCCTACACTCGCGTCATTTCCTATATTAACCACCCCCCTCCTCCCAAAGAGCTCCTCAATTTATATCTATCCACATTATTAATCACTCTACCGTATATATATATATATACACCTCCTCCTCCTCCCTCCTCCTCCGTACTACCATTCCTCAATATTCCGTTTCTCGTACACACATTCAATAGTCAATCACCTGTTTCTCTTACAACTTCAATGCAAAACACAGCACCCATTCTACTTCGACACTCTTCACCTAATCTACCACTCCAACACGGATCAAATCAGCACTGCATTAATACCAAATTAAGTCTCCGTCAATCTTCTTCTAAACTCCTTTTGATAAAAATCCTCTGTAGAACTGTGTCCAAATCGCAATAAAACAGTATCGGCGAACAAGCACATCACCCGCCTCTACTATCAGTATTATACCCTTAACATCAAACATCCTCATTTTAATGCCCGTTCTCACCGTACTATCTCTTCACGTAGATTTACTGGCCTACATCTGCCTCTACCGAACTCCATAATCCTCTCCGGAACTCTCCCAGAGCTTCTATCTGGAACAGAATCAAATGCTTCGTCAATTCTATGAATCATATGCCTGCTTATTGAACACACCATTCTTACTGGTATCATCTAATGCAACATTCAAATCGATAGTACTTTCACCCGCCCTCTCGACCATATCTGCTTCACGAGCCATATCGGCTCGAATTCTTCAAACTTCATAATAACTTCGCCATGGATCCATAGTAAGCTCTGATAATTTGTACAATCTTCTGACCCTTTACCTTATAAATGGAAAACTGAGTACTAACACTTCCCAAACCTCCCGGAAACTGCAGCCACTACCCGCGCACCCGAACATCGTGTTCAGACATCTCCTCGGGCTGTCATAGCTCAGCCCCCTCCTCCCTCTCCACCAACTCAATATTAGCACCTCTCAGATTTTCCCGCCTTCATTTCTAACCCCCAAATTCCCTACTCACGTTATACTACCCAACTTTCCGCTTGTCCTCCTCTCTCCTCCCATCCTCCTCCTCCTCTTCTCCCTCCCTCCGACTGCAACTTCCACAATTCAAATCAATCTGTCAGTCAAGTACTTTGCTACCACCTTTTCGTTTTCCTCGGCTACCCAATTTCTCTCTCCATCTTTTCTTATGATACTACCAATACTCACCTTCGCTCCATATCGTTCTGCACAATTCTAAAATCTCTTCTGCTTCCCAATATTCATCCATTCATCCCTTTTGCTAGCTTCTAGTACCACGCTCACTCCTTTGCCCTCCTTTTCAACCTCTCCGCTCATTCCTGCTCCGACGTACACGGCTCTAAGATTATACTTTATCATACTTAATATATATATAGATATATATTAATATATATATGATTATATATATATAATATATAATATAGTATCTAATAAAATATAATATACTATATAGATAATATAATAAATAATATATCTCATATATAAAGAATAATATATATAATATATATAATAAATAAATATAATAATATAATATATTATATTATATATAAAAATATATATATATATATATTATATATATAATATAATACAATACACTCTATCTATATTAATCTTACTAATCTAACATAATATAACTAACTTAATAATATAAGATATAAATATATAATATATGAACTATAATAATATACATTAATATACTAATCCAATAATATATATTATATAAAATATATAAATAAGATATAACTAAATATACCAGAAACTCAAAAATTCAACAAATACAATATCCCATAAACTCCATGAAAAGATAACAAATAATACTCATTTTAATGCATTAACAAAAATGTAGTAAACAGCCGCACACACTCGATTTTTTCAAAAGATAGGTCGGAGCGATAAGGACGATTCTCTGTTAGTTAGGATGCGTATTGGGCGGAGTCAATTCGGTGCGGATTTCCGCAAATGCGGATCGCGAATGCGGATGTAGTCCATCACTATATATATATAATATATCGATATATATCCTAGTAAAATATAAAAATAAATATATATAATTATAATATATAATATATATATATAACATATAATAAAATTATAATAAATAAAGATATATATATATAATTATAATATAATATATATATATATACATATATATATAGATATATATATACAATAATAATAGTAATATAATATATATAAAATATAATATATATATATAATATATAATAATAGTATATAATATTATTATTTATATCATTTATATAAATATAATATATATATATAATATATTATAATTAAATTATAATAATATAAATAAAGATAATATATAATATTAATATATATATAAATATAATATATAAAATATAATAGAAATATAATATATATATATATAAATATATATATGCCCTACAGTTAAGGTCAATGCACAACGATGGCTGATTACAAAGAATGAGCCTTGGTACCTTAACTGAGGACAGTTCTTCATGCGTCGAATTGATTCCTTGATTCCTGGTGAGTTTGGGGGAATGAAGACAATGTCCGTCGTTTCAACCAATTATCATATTTTCCTTTTTTTTGCTTTTTTTTTGGGTTCTTAGAAAAGAGAATCAATTGACATCATCTTTCCATACGCTAATTGATTTTCTATGAATTTAAATGTTCAATTTGATTTATTTGTTTTTGTTTTATTATTATTTATTTTAGTATTATTTTATTTATTGATTTCAGTATTTAATACATTATTTTATGTCATTGTTATTATTTATTATTTGCTAAATTTACTTATTTTTTTATTTAATTATTAATCTCTCTCCTCCCCTCTCTCTCTCCCTCTCTCCTCATCTCCTCATCTCTTCTCTCAAATCTCTCTCCCCTCTTCTCCCCTCCACCTCCTCCTTTCTAGCAATTAAATAAAACTAATTTAAAAAAAAAATTGCTAACCATAAAAAATGATGAAATAAATCAATCGTGAATAACAATAACTTAATCAGGCGCGATTCGGTAAACGCGGAGCGGGAGTCGGAGCGTAGACGTGCCACATTTCCCCGGATCCGGGCAGTCGAGCGAGTCCGAAAACCTTGTGCACATTGGAGTCTGAGTCGATCCGGAGTCGAAGATTCCGTTAAGTGCTATGTCGGCATCGATCGAAGTCGAAGATCCTGTAATGTGGAGTCGGAGTCGGAGTCGAGCAATTATTAAGATACTATTATATTTAATATTCATTAATGATTAAGAAATTATGAGATTATATATATATAGTAATTATTATTGGAGTGAGTATTGATGTATTATGTAGATATTGTATTATAATTAGGTAGTGAAGAGAGTGAAAGGCTGTGTCGATTTGATTTCCAACGTTCCACAATATTCTTATTTTGTACAAACTAATAAACTTCCCTGAAAAGAATCTTGAAAATAAATAGGGACAGGAAAGAAGAAGTATATACTTTACCATGTAGATATCCCGACCGTCGCGCCTATACTTAACATCTTCAAGGATGATCTTGTAAAGAAATGAGTCTAAATGATAAAAACACTAAATTTCGTAATTGATTATTTTTGATTTTTCTGACTGATTGAGTATCTCAATAAAAGATATTATTTGTATGCTGCTGCTGTTGATGTAGAAGCCGCCCGCAATTAAAGTTTCTACTTCACCAACCGAAATAACACTGTAAGTGTTTAGACAAATTAACTAAAGTTTGATGGAGCGACAATTCGACTCGGATGCGTATGAATACTGTTATAATGCGGACCGGGGTAGATCGGTTATATCCCGTCCGACAATCATTCTGAACTTGAACCATATTCGACGCAACCAGTAACTCAGGGCAGTTAAATTTGGCCACGACAACTAACGGAGTTGTCGCAAAAGCTCTCTTAAAGGAAGGATGCCAACTTTTGACTAATGTAAAGTCTACTATAATTTTGGTGTCTCTAGTTAGTGTGGAATTCAAAATAACGCAAGCGCACTCCTTTCCTATTGGACAAAAGCCATGAATTGAAGAAAAATTTCCACCCTTTGGGAACTATTTAACTTTATTATAGAAAGTAAGTATTAATGATATGTCAAACTGAGTATGTGATATCCAGTAATAAATTTACTTAAAATGCGGCAAATTTCTCATCAAAAGTTTCCAGTTGAACATAGGTTTATGCCGTAAAACTGAAAATTTTAACGATGATCCTAAAATATCGGTGAATAAACCATATTCTATACAAACCCATATCCAGATGGTTGACAGCAATGCCTGAATAATACCGCAGAATTAACATGATTGATCCTCATAAAAAAAACAATTAGCAAACTTACATTAACTCCTAAGTTCGTATTAATTAAGGCATACAACTCGAATTATTGATTGAAGCTGCACATATAATTTCAGTGAACTATCCTAAAATAAAAAGTGAGTCTCCTCCTGACATACACTTATGTTAAAACGGGTCTTAAAAGTTTGTTCCACGAGGGATGGTTTCCAGAATTGAACATATAGAGTCAGCAAATGAGTCCCCAATGCTGAACCCATCGCACTTCCCATCAGTGTTAGATAATTCTAAATTAAACGGGTGTACAACAAATTAATAAAACAAGTCAATGGTCTAACGCGAATGGAGGATGAGTTGAATCACTTCGTAAATTTATTATATTTCAACGAGGGTCAAGATAACCGGAGCGGTTATGAAATCCTAACAGACACATGCAAGGTGAGGCGAAATATTAGGGCCTTCAAAATTTAAGTGGATATTACAAATATAATGCTTTGATCAACTATGAGTGACCTAATTTCTAGAAAATGCTGTCAATATTTTCCAACTTTCGATGTTGTTTTCCGTTTCTGCCACATATATATAAATTTACAGGTCCAAAGGCAATTTCTGGAGTTTATGTATCTAGGCAATCCATATATAATAGATATATACCAATATAAATAATTGAAAACATAAATACAAAAACTTTGATATGTGTAGAGTGTGTAAAGAGCTAGCCCATTTATGTTAACCTTGTTAGGAATATATATATTATTAAGAAATATTATTATTTATAAATAAAATCCATCTTTTTAATTGTCAGAATAATCCTTTGTTTTTTATTCAAAGCGATCTTTTAATTTCTTAATTTATTATTTATTATTAATATTATAAATTAAATAATTAATTTTAATAAAATTATTTAATTATTAAATTATCTTTATTTATTATTAATTTTATGAGGTTTTTTATATTGATGTTTTAGGAGTATGTATTTATTATATTATTTTAGTTCTTATATTTATTTTTTTTATATTTTTAATTGGGGGGAATGGGGTAAAGTACTTTGCTAGATAAGAGTATAAACTGGTATATTTTATAATGGCGTTATAAAAAAAAATAAAAAAATAATGATTTAACAATTATTACGTTTATTACAGGTTTCCGACTGCGGTTCTGAAATATTAAATTGTGTTTTCATTCGTGTGGCGCCGCATCTTATGTCCTCCACCGATATTTACCGAAGCATTGGAGATTAGATTCAGAACACAGTGGATATATAAAAGGGGAAGGTGTATAATTCGAATGCACCAAAAGCAAGAGGAGCGAAAAAAAAAATTAGTTGAAACAAATAAAAATGAATTAACTGAACTCAAGCCCTGAACAGTCAAACGTCGAAATTTGGCATTTTGACTCCTGGCCGCGTCCGATCCGGAGTTCGGAAGTCGGAGCGAAATTTTTGTGTAAGTGGAGTCGGATCGGTAGTCGGGTCGAAAAAAATTTTTTGCTAAACATGAGTCGAGTCGAAAATTTTGCTTAGTGAGTCGAGTCGGAGTCGCGGCGTCGATTGCGTTGCGCTTATGTTAGGCTTACTGCCATGCAGAGTCGAAAACCAAAGATTGAATTTAAGGAGTCGGAGTCGAAGTCGGATCGGAAAATTATTTTAAAAACAGCGAATACTTCTCCGCAGCCCGCCTTTTAATCATCTCTGTTCCTTTGAGTAGAAAATTGCTATTAGATCTTAGAAATAAAAAATTTTATACTGATACTTCACAAGAAGTTTAATTCAGAGGTATAATCTTAGGCAGTTTATCTCCCAAACTTTTATATATTGCTGACAATATAACAGCACAACTATTCATTAAATTTTTCCACAAGTGAATTGCGCAGATTAAAAATAAATTGGTTAAAAAATAAAAGAGCTGACTATTAATATAAACAATAAATAATAATTATATACTAAGCAATATATATAATAAATATAAAATAAATATATAATATATTAAGTTAATAATATATGACGAAATTGAGCTTATGAAGCATTACACCTACTGAAACATATAATTCACTTCTAAAAAAACACATGCATTGCCCAACCCGCTTGTTAAGCACCTAAAACCTTTTCTTCGCAGTTGAAATTTATATTTTTTCCATAATTAACCAAGGGCAGATAAATAAATAATATATATATAATAATAACATAATATATAAAAATATAATATATATAGAAAACAGATTATAAATAACAAGGCAAATAAAAGCGGACAACTACCGATAACGCGGGGGCATTGAATAGAATTGAAATAAAATTACAAAGTGGTGTAAACGAGACGTTACACCACGAGTTAAAGGATGAGCATTATAAAACCAAATTGAGCAATCAACTATAATGCTGCTGGATCAAAGGTAGCGGACTAAAGAGAAGGATAAACTCTCTGAAATAAAAGAGCCGCGGAAAGTTCTGGCAAGGTAAAGTAAAGAGAGTTACAAAAACGAAAAACAGAATGAGCAAACGTAATTCAGAGCATCTAATATAGAGAAGGGATATCAACAGTTTGACGGTGACGAGGAAAAGATTGAGAGGAAGAGAGTGGAGGAAAGGAAGGTAACAGTCGGATACCAACACAGACTAGATCAGGTGGTTCAAACTGGGGTGCTCTTCGAAACCAAGGGTGCGCCCCAACTGAAGAATAACCATTTTTTAGAAATTTCATTGCTATAACAATACATAGTATATATATTATATATATATATATATATATATATATATATATAAATTATATAAATATAATATAATATATATATAAAGCAATTTCATCCAAAATTTAAATTAAAAAGGTACATAAGACTTGAAAATTAGGAACCGACGGTAATAGGAAAAAAATAACGGTAAATACAAAATACTATTGAGCAACAATAACACTCCAAAGTAACCATACCACATACAAGCCAAAAAACGCAGACAGTACAGAGTATCAACTGGGATAATATCCGGATCGGGGCGGGCTGAAGAAACTTAGGAAGCGATTAACAATAAAATTATCCTTCATGAATGATCACGACGAAAAGATTGGAAAATAAGGAACAAAGTTAATGTGTAATTCAAAGAAAAGTATGTTAATGGAAGATATCAAGTAAAAATAAATGAGTTATGAGATAAAAACAAGCATATACTAACACGTTATAGAGAAACCAGAAAGATCAAGAGTCTGCGCAACACCTCCACACATTTATAGGAATCATAGGCGATTACTCTCCATCAGCGGGATCAAACACTGGACCCCCGTCGCGGGGAGTTAACATAACCCGGGCGCTCATTCTATACCACAGGTTTCTTGGGGGGGGTCCCCCCCAAGTATCCAAAAAACCGAACGGTCAAGTCCACTAAGGCAGGCCTCCGTCTCTCCTCCAAATGCGGTAACTCAAAGGCCACCCCCATGGAAATAATAAGTTAGTACACACTAGATGATGGAGACACAATAAAGCAATACCATTGATGCTAAATGAGAAATATAATGGCAAATCATAAGGAACACCTACTAGTGCACTGAATTAATTCTCTCTGTGTAGCAGTAGCCATATATATATAATAATATAAATAATATTAAAAATAAATATATATATAATATAAAATATATAATAATATAATAAAATATATATATATATATATATATTATAATAAATTATATATATAATAATAATAATAATTAATTATAAAAATAATATAATATATATAAACATAGCATATATAATATATAAACATAATAATAAATTATAATAATATAATATATATAATAATATATAATAAATAATAAAAATACAATATTATATATAATATAATTAATATAATTAAATAAATATATATAAAATATATATTATAATATAGTAATAATAATAAATATATAATATAAATATAGTATATAACATAAAGTTGTAATGTTAGTAAA
The DNA here is from genome assembly GCA_015478945.1 of Trachelipus rathkii. NCBI lineage: Eukaryota > Metazoa > Arthropoda > Malacostraca > Isopoda > Trachelipodidae > Trachelipus > Trachelipus rathkii. The sequence goes on from JABUQX010041764.1 coordinate 49,363, forward strand.
TCAAACCGCCCTCCCTACCACCCATTCATACTATAATATTGGCGGCCAAATTCGAACATAACTGACCTTGCGTAAGAAAAATAAAAGTTACCCTTCAGAAGTTACAGAAATTCAATTATAAGGGAAAACATATATAAATAATATTATAAATATAAAGTAATATAAAGTATATATAGTATATACCATAATTATATCTAAATATAATATATAAAATAATAATAATAAGTTAAATACTAATATATATAATAATATATATATTATATAAAAAATATTATATAATAAATATAATATATATAATAAATATTAAAAATATATATAAAATACAAGTTTATGCATGTTTAACATATTTATTGGTGGTGGTAGATGTGTTGTGTTTGGGTGTGGCATGGTATGAAAATCAATAAGCATTGCTAAGATACAATCATATTGATAGATAATTTTAGGTGATTTCAATTTATGGTTAGTACATACTGAG
>JABUQX010041765.1:0-27572 GCA_015478945.1 Trachelipus rathkii
CTGTATGTTCAACAGAAAAGGGTGAGCATCAATAATCCTGTTATATCGTATTTAATATTCCAGTTAGACCGATGCAGATCTGATCAACAGCTTTCAATGTCTTTCAGAACAATTGGTTTATTGAGAAGCATCTTTAAAATGTCATCGTAAACCTCGTCATGTAATGTCCGTGAACACTTCCATTCAATTATTTTCCCACAAAGCTGAAATAGGACAAATGTCCTGGATTATAAGATATATCTTATATATATACTATATATATATATATTATATATTTATATTATAGATATTATATTATATATTATATAATATATATAATATATATATATATATATATATATAGTATAATAATATATATATATATATAGTAGTTATATTATATAATATATAGTATATATATTATATATTATTATATTTATGATATATATATTAATAATACTACTTATTATATTATATTAGGCTTGGGTGGCTAGGCGCATTATTTGATAAATCAGTACTCTAGAATTGTTCCAGTAGTACAAGTATTCTAGAATTTGTTCAAGTACAAGTATCTTGATTTATATATATATATTATAAATATATATATATATATTATTAGTATATATATATAATATACGTATATTATTATATATTATATATACTTATATAGTATATATATATCATCACTCCACCTTCTCTTCACAGACTCGGGGTAAGAAGTGAATTAACATGCATCTAATACAGAAAAATAGGTAGTAAGGAATATATGCATGTCAATAAAGATAAGCCACATAGTTCTTATCGCTCCTGTGTACTTTTCAGATAGAACTTCATCACACTAGAAAATCCCCCTAGAGGTTACATGACTAGCGACGAACCCCCACCATATGACATCTCTTCAACTTATTGAGTTTCATCCTTGCCGGTTGTGGCCTACAAACCATGGGGGGCCCCCCTCACAAAACCCGCCATTCAGTCCTGTTGCACCTTTCTTTTGCCTACGCCGAACTCACATTTTTCTTTCTCCGCTTCCTTTATGACTCAATCCACTTTTTCGGTCTCCCAGCCGGTCGATTCCCAACACACTTCACCACTATACATCCTGTTAACCAACCGACTATCATAATCCATCCTTTCCTCATGAGCAAACCATCTCAACCTACTTTCATTACCTTTTTAACACCACACAACTCACTAATACGTCTTCCTCATTGAATTCAATTCTTCTCACACCTACACGCCCCTAAGATTGTTCCATCTGAACACACATATGTACTTTTAGATCGTATACCTCTTATTTCCAGACCATTAGTTTCACTATTATTACATTAACACAGTAACAACTTACCCTCATGTAAGACCACTAGCGTTATCAACATTAGTCCTTTACATCCACGACGATTTAATGCACCGCCACCTTTCTGCCATTCACAAATTTCCTACTAGAATCTGCATCATCCATTCCCTTTTAATCCAACATACTGTATATCCTAAATATTTAAACTCAGACACTTTTTCCAGCTGTTCACCTATCTAACAACTTCATACCGAGACTGTCCTCACTCAAACATAACGCTTACTCTTATCCACATCGACTTTCAAAACCCTCCTTTGCACATCCTGATAAACTCCTCTACCATTTCTCTCAAACTCTCTTCTTAGATTCGAAACCAAAAACCATCTCTTCCAGCATAATAGGTAGGGAACCCTCCACTCTCTTCTATTCTCCATCCCTGGTACCCCACTTTTAATTTTTTTCAATTACCCCATCCACTTAATTGAATAACCACAGAGACATAACACATCCCTGCCTCACTCTGCTATTAAATTTAAACCAATCACTTTCGACTAAGTATCTTACCACACGCATTCACTATCGTCTCATACAATATTTTGATTCCATTCAAGAAGCCTCAACAACACCCATATATCACTAACACCTGCCATAGAATTCCCGTATTGTGCCTAGCATAGATTTTTGCAAATTCATAAAACCTAAATACAATATATCTTCTCCTTCTCATTTTTCACAATCATTTGTCAATGTAAAAATTGATCCACACATTGATTCTACCACTCCTAAGCACCCTTTTCTTCACCATTCAGTTCCTCAGTTTCTGGACGCACTCTTTCAACCAAAATACCATCATTATATCTTCCTACAACACTCAATATAACAATCCACTATAATACTTACAGTTACCTTTATCCCCTTACCCCTATATAAGGGTTTTTTAATTATTGATAATACAGTCCCTCTGAACTATGCCTCATTAAACTCTTTGGTACACAATTTCCAAATCCACTGACATTCCATGTATATATATATTATATACTAATATATATATTATATATATATTATATGTATATATAATATATATATATATATATATATTAGACTGGCCATCGTATAAGGGGAGAAATTATTTTCATCATACATTTTTGGTCACATCTCCCCAATATTGTTACCGTTCCACTGAAAATCGTGTGAGAAATTTGGTGCAAATATTTTAATGATAAGTCGGCCCTCATGGCAAATGAAAACTGAAGTAATGGAAATTTTTGAAAATGTGTTCTATGTGTTACATTATTTGCCATTTTCTCATATTACTGTTTATTATAATGAAAACTACAGTATATTATAGTTCTTGCAGCTGATCAATACCTTCTTATTGGTACATTTTTAACTATTGTACTCTTTAAATTAACCAAAATATGATAAAAAAAAAGTATAACTTTGTATGGAAAGTCTTCTTTGGCGTTAAAATGTTAATATGTAATATTTGAATAAAATTATTATATGAAAAATATAAGCATTTTTTGCCCTTTGATTTGATACATATATTATGTCAATGTGATGTTTTTAGTGTGTATAATTTGCTTTTTTTCCTATCGCAAGAAACACAACAAAACCTCTCTAAGAAAACGGATAGCATATTTGGAAACAAGATTTCTTTTCGGTCCAAGGTAGATATATAAATGTTCGTGACTCTGTATCCAACTTTTATTTTCACATAATGTGTAATCGTTGATTCTTGAGAAAGGATACTTCAGTGTACCTAATAGGAAATTACTCTCCAAAAATTGTTGGCAGCAAACTTCCGTCCATCAAACAAGTGTTGAGTGTTTTATTTTTTAACCTGCGAGAAGTTAGACTTACAGTACGAGTAAATTAGTTATTGATGTAATGATCATCTTTTGGAACAAAGCTCGCATCCCAACAAGTGGTGTTCAACTTCAACACTGCATAAAAAAAGTTGAAGTTCTATATAATAAATACAAATTGCAAAAGATGAACAGAAACACAATTAAGAAATGAAGAAATCTTTGTGAAGGAATTTGACAACTTATTTGACATCGCACACTAAAACGCCTTTCAAAAAATGGATATAACAGAGGACAGAATTTTTATTAAAGAATTGTTATTGAATCAAAGGAAAAAAAGAGGCAGGGAAGGACAAAGTACGGCTAAGGCTTATATACAGTATTAGCTGCAAAGGAAAAAGGAAAAGAAGAGCGGAAAAATCAAATGCCTTATTGAAAAAGAGAAGTCATGAAGAAATGGAACTTTTAGGTAAATAGTAATAGATTACTTGTATGCATTAATTTTATTATCTTAATTATATTTCCATACTTTTTGCATTTTCTTAGGCACATTACATTATACTTATATTTCAGCGGGCAGTATTACTGTTAATATATATATTATATATAATATATAATATAAATATAATATATATATATATATATATATATATATATATATATATATATATATATATATATATATATATATATATATATATTATATATATATATATAATATATACCGGTATATATATATTTTCTATATATATATATATAATATATAGATAATGTGGGAAGCCGATACGTCTAGAACGGGAACACGCCACTTCAACGTTTCCGAATTAAGCTCCGCCCCAATCGCGCGTCATTAGAACGCTTTCCAAGTCACGTTAACACGTTCAGCGTCCACCTGCATAATTATAATTAATTAAATATTATTTAATATAAAGAATTGGCAAAGTGTTGCCGTGCAAATAAACACAACAACCAAGGTACGTATCATGGGTGAAATGTAGCATTTAAGATATTATTAAGGCAACAAAAAACATAATAGTAGATAGCCAAGGCCAAAGTAGGCCGGGGCTAGGGTTGAATTTTATAACGAAGCTACAAAGATAGAAGTGCAATAGGCAGATTTTCATAAGAAATTAATGAGTAACAAACTAGTGGTAATATGTAGGATATTATTTTTAGAACAATGAAAGCGAAAGTAGAGCCAAGTAGGTAAGCCTAGGCTAGCCGGCATAGGCTAGGGCTAAAGTTCATAAACTAGCAATAGGCTAGAGAGGAGAAAAATAAAAAAATAAAAAAAGTGTTGCATGTATCTTTGTTAAGTAATAATGCGGTAAATAACAGTTTTGGGATAGACTGTTATTTGCCACATACAACCCAAGGTGGACAGGCAGGCTACATACCAGTTCAATGAGAAGGTGATAGTAGCGCAGAAGGGCAGTAGCCCCAAAGTGTTAAAATTAGGGAAGTAGTATATTTTTTTTGTATTAATACAACAAATGGCAGTCACATAGACTGGCATTTGGGGTATATCAACCCGAGGTGGAACAACATGAATTTAGCATCCGGTGTGCATTACAATATAGATAAAAAATGCTGATTACTCATAAAACCTTGGAAGGAGAAGATCTTCAATCAGATTTGGAAGTCTTCATGTTAATATATTACATTTATAATAATCCTTACATAAATGAGAGAAGAAGTGCATGATACTCATTTAAGCAATAATGCGGTAGATAACAGTTTTGGGATAGACTGTTATTTACCACATACAACCCAGAGTGGGCATGCGTGTTACGTACAAGCTCAAGGAGAGGTGATAGTAGAGAATCGCACGATACATTTTTAAGTAATAATGCTCTCCTCCAACTTTGCTTCTAATTTTTATTGCTTCCACACTCTCACCCAGAGCTCTCTTCTCTCTCTATCCATCTCTCATTTGAAATGTGCAAACAGTACGAAAAGTTTGGTCATTATTGATTATATGGATCCGTTATATATTTTTGTCTTTTTTTTTCATATATTGTTATTATATGATACTAACAATAAATTTCAGCTTAGATAAATAGGATAAAAATATTTTAAATTAATGAAAAAGGTAATTTAATAAAATCGTACTTTAAACATCGTACGTTTGGCAGCTACCGGAAGAAAAGAATATTCGTAATATTTTCTGAAATGGAAAAATCTTATTTAGAAAAACCCTGAAACAAGAGGAAAAAGTTACGAAAGTATACCAAAAGAAAGGAGGGAAATTTTTGTTTCCCCTTTTTTTTTTTCCTTTTTGGCCTGTGTTAGTTTTACAGCTATACATAAAAACGCCCACACTGATTACTCATTTTATGTACTACTACTCTGCATAAGTTCTATATTTGGAGGATTCACTTTCAGCAGTATACTGCATATAGTAGAATAGTAAGTAACTAGGATTTACCCTGTTTCTAATCTTTTTGTTTTTTTGTTTTTTTGACAGTGTCCAACCCCCAATTGTAAATCTAGGATTAGCACAAATAAACTGGAAACGTAAACCTCAATTCTTATTGCACCCTTTCAAAGAAGCGGTCACAAGATCCTAACCCCTGTGAGACTAGCTTCAGTTTGTGACCCCTCGAAGAGTGAAGATGGCTCCAGGATAGGACCGGACATCGACCACAAAACCAGAATAGTGCCTCTAGACCATAGCGACAAATCTTTGACCTTTCCAAAAACATCCTAACCACTTCTGTAAATCTGCCTTTTCCTCTCTTATCAGTTCATTGTTCTGTTGCTAATTCTAAATTGAAAAGCAAGCTCTTCGGCCTCATATTTCCTCTAACTCAACCCTGGACATTTCTTTAATTCTCTTCTTCCTCCATCTCTTCTCAGTCTATGCCTTTGCCTTGTTGTTACATTTATCGGCGTGCATGGCTCCTAATATTTATGAAGTAGGAAGTGGTTGGTCCAGATGTCATTTCCGTCCTCGTTTTGAGGGAGGTACTTCAGTTGCTATCCGTCCTCTTCAACTATACCCTCTATGTCTCAATACTAGAGCTTTCCCTCATTGTTGGAAGCCTCGACATGTCCCCAACCGTATTCGAAAAAAGGAAAGCCACTTCGATTCTTTCTAACTATTCACCTGTATAGCTCTTGTAATCTATCAAGATCTTTGAAACCCTTTCCAACTCTCACTTCTTAGATCATGGAAAACTCATTCCGTTTCTTTCCGAACACCAGTACGGATTTCCGCGCTCGAGGTCTACTGCGATTACTTCCTATCTAACCGATTTATGGTTTCGCTCTTAGGAATTACTGGGTCTTGCGTGGTGGCGTGTGACATATCCAAAGCATTTGACCGAGAATAGCAAGGTCACTGCTCTCCAAGCTACCTCCTTTGGGTTTCCTCTTCTCTTTGCTTTATTATGTCTAGCTTCTTTCAAATCGTTCAATATGGGATGTTGTTGATGGGGCGACTTCTTTTTTGTCAATAATGGAGTTCCTCAGGTTCTGTCTTATTCCTACTTTATTGTTTACTTTTCATAATGATCTTCTCACATTCGCACATCAAACTCTTCGAATTCATAAGCCGATGACTCACCCTTCATTTTCAACTCATTTCATTCTGCTCCTTCTTTTACTTCTAAATGCCTCTCTCTTATCTTCCGATTCTATCCACGCTGATCTGGATAGAATTTGCGGGTGGGGTCGTCTCAACCTTGTGAAATTCAATTTTTTAAAAACCCAACTTCCTCAAATCTCCTTTTCCAAAACACCTTCTAACATTCCTATCTCTTTCGACGGTTCTCTCGTCTCTCCTGTGACATATAAACATCCTTGCGCTTAACATTAACGATGCTATACAAACACTTCAACCATACTATCTATTATCACTGTTCCTTTCATCTTGTTTCAGTCACAGCGAGCAAATAAAATTTGCCCTTTCTAAATACATACATCACCTCTCTCCCCACTTACATTCCATGTACCCATACCATTCATACATTTACGCCTAAAGATAGAAGACCACTTACGGCAACCACGACCTTCTCCGAGGCCTGCATTAGCATTCCTGGCAAAAGATAAGTGGTAGGGGGCAGCCAACCCAACAACCACCGTCTCTTAATCGCCGTCTACGACACGCAGGTCACACGTTGTGGCAAATTTTCTTTCCCACACATATGGATATAAGGGATATGGGTGTCCGTAAGATGTTGTTTAGAAGAGGGGTGTGGATATAAGTATGTGTAATATATATGGTGAATAAAAGGTGGTGTCTCTAAGATGATCTGGGAGGATGATGTGGAATATGAACGCAGACAGATAAAGCGCGATTACCATTAGGCACTGGAATCATCATACATAAGCATATATATAATATATATATATCAATAGTATATATTATTATTATTAATCTATATTATATTAAAATATATATATATATATATATATTATATATATATATATATATATATATATATATATATATATATATAGTTATAAATATAATATAATTTGAGTTTTAATATTTCCATTTCAGATAAACTTAAAATTGTTGGCTAAAATTAATCCAGCAAAATTGACGATGACGATGACGATTGAGAAAAAATATGGCCTATTTTGACGATGACGATTAATCGCCGTCCCATCACTAATATATAATATATAATATTATATAAATAATATATATATATATATATATATATATATTATATAATATTATATTATAATATATGTATATATATATATATATATAATATCAGGGTTCACACTAAAATTTTGAATTTGATTCCTGACTTTCCCTGACCAAGTCTGCCAAATTTCCCTGACCAGCGTGTTCGTTATATTTTGGTGTAATATAAAATAATTCTTAATTGTTGTTTTCAGTCCTGTTAAGAGAACTAAGCCATAAATTTATTGAGAAGTTAGTTTAGATATTGTTCATAATCATTGCAATGATCTAAAAATAATATAATTTTGTTTCAGTAATAATATTAACATAGCCGTCCAAAACACTCCTTTTTTTATTTTTTCAAAAGAAAACAGTTTTTATTTATACACAAAAAAAATAAAATTAAACTACATAATCCCACTTAACAAAACTCCAAAAGTTAATAACAAAAGTTCTAATGGTAAGATTTAGATTAACTTTTTTTCTCAAGCATTTGAAATTTGATTTATGCGCGAAATCTTCTGTTAAATCCTTCAGTTTTAACATCTTTATCTAATTTTCAAGTTTATAATCGTTGCTCTTATGATTTTTCAATCCTTTTTAATTTGAACTTCTTTCTTTCTTTGAATGTTAATTATTTTTATATCCTATGGCAGCTCTTACATTTGTCAACATATTTTGAGTGAATAGGAATTTATGGGAATACTTTCATGACGATCTTATAGAATGTCATGTTCTTTTGGAAATCAGGACTATGTTCATTTCATCGAATTCTCCACAAAATGGCTCAATTATAGAAAACCCTCCTTCACTGTCGCATTTCCATCATACGAAAATATCAGTCCTAATTTAATTAATTGCCACAATCCGCATAACATTGATCTCTGGGCATAGAGAAAAAAATCAATCAAGTCTACTAGAAGACCATAACCATCCAAAATTTTGAGTTTTTGATTCAAGGAGAAGAGCTTCACGCAAAGTGAGATAAGTGCTTTCTTCTCAGCAACAGAATCTGTGATCCAGTTATTGGTGTACAATGCCTCTTTTTAGCAATAAATCAAATCTTTGATTCCCTTGTTCTGGCTGATGAAAAACTATACTAAGATCCAATGATGAGAGCCATTTGCGCTTGTCTTCAAGCGACTATTCTTTCTAATATCTTTTCTGTCATTTTTGATCAGCACAGTCTGGCATTTAAGTTTGTCATGTAAATCTAATGCAAAAAGCCTTAGTTGTTGGTGCTATGCGGCATTTACTGGGATTGAAGAATTCTCCATAATATTAAGTCGAGACATTTAAATCTGTGAACAGAATGAAAACCAAGTTTCAGTTTGACGTCCAACCACTGGTCGTTAAAGTTTAAGTTTTTTTTTGCTTGAAGTCATTTAAATAAAATAATATAATACGCATTCAACTGCACAAAATCTCAAAAATCCCTTTCAAACACTCAAAAAAAAAACAGCTCAAAAGTATAATTCCCTAAAAAGAAAGATCTAAACAATTAGATCAATAAATCATACAGTCTAAACAATCAGTATACAATCACCTGTCAAATCCGAGAAGGATGAACTATGAACAACTTACGAACAGAATAGAGTAATAGTAGTAATATGAACTTAAAATTAGGAAGGAAAACAGAATAGAAGTGATCTTAATGGATTGTCGATTCCTCGCTCCTTTCATTCACTTATCAATAATATCTTCTCATTCCATGAAAAAAAAACAGTAGAAAAAAAAAAATATATCAAAAATAGTTGAGAGATGACTTGAATCATTCTTCATATGTTTGGAATTTTAAAATTTCCCGACTTTTTTGGACTTTTTTGGCATTTCCCTGACTTTCATTTTAAAACGTTTTCCTGACTTTCCCTGACAATTTTTTTTTTCCTTTTTTCCCTGACTTTCAGGAAAGTGTGAACCCACAAATTATAAAATATATAATAATATATATTATATATATATATATATATATATATATTATATACTTATATTATATAATATTAGTCCTATATCTTCACCATCATCATCATCATCAAGACTGGGAGTAAGGTGCGTAAATGCACCTGAAACAGAAATAGCTAGACAAATTATGACAAGTCGAAGAGAAGCCAGCCTTATCCCCCATTTATACCTTTTAGTATTGAATTTCGTGCAGACAGAAAATCAACACGCCTAGAGCTTTACGGCCATGCGACCTCACTATGTCATCTCGATCAATGTCGTTATCCCTTGTCCCAGGTGGGCCACATACATACCCCCTCACAAAACCCCCATTCACTCCTATCATGCACCTTTATTCTCATTTTCCAAACTCAAATTTCTCTCTACAGGCATTTCCTTTTACTGATCAATGCCACTTCTCTTCTGTTTCCCACACACTCAACTTTACATCATCGTTAACCAACCAACTATTATCCATTCTTTCCATGACCAAAGCCACTCGAAACGTACTTCATGATATTCTCTCATTTACCCCTTTCTTCACACCAACCACTCTCTAATACGTTCATTCTTCATTTTATCAATCTTTCTCACATCTACACACCCCTAAATGTCCATCTGAAGCATTTACTTTAGATCTATAACATCTTATTCCACCCATGTTTCACTAATACATAGACACAATTAAACAACATACCCTCAATTGTAAGACTCTGTACGCACTCAAAGACTTAGGTATCCCTTTACAGTCCACTATAACTACTAGTATTCCACCAGCCTCCTTCCTGCCATCACAAATTCATACTACACTTGCTCATTCCTGTTCCTTATATCATCCATCATATATCCTTAAATATTTAAACTCCAATACTTCCAATTTCTCACCTCTAACATGACTTCACACAAGGACTGTCTCACTCATAAACCATAGCATCACTCCTTATCTACGTTTACTTTTCAAACTCCTCCTTTTACACCCCTTGCCAGAAATCACTCAAACAAGTTCCTCTCAAACCTCTTTATGATTAGCCAACAAAACACAATCATCCGCATATAAGAGGTTATTAAATGAGTTATCATGCATTGACACGAATCCCTTGTCACCCCCACCTATTAAATTCTTTCATAACCCCATCCACAAACAAATTGAATAACGGAAACATAACACATTCCTGACTCACTCTGCTATTATATTAAACCAATCACTTTATCAACTCCATTTATTCTTTAACACGCTTCACTATCGTATACATTACTTTTGATTCGATTAAGAAGCTACTAAACAACTGAGGGATGCCGCAAGTACATATATAATCAATGATATTTTTTCGATAGTACCGAAGAAAATATCTATGAATTTTTTAGCGATATATCGATTTATTTTATTTCAGTGTCGAATGAACGATATTTTAATTTTTTACTTCTAGAAAATTTATATGCAGTTTTCTTTTTCATAAAATAGCACTTAGCACAAAATTGTGTATTTTCAGCGCGTTTGGATTGGATGGAATGGTACTACTCTGGGAGGAGAGGAGGAGGAGGAGGAGGAGGAGGGAGGAGAGGAGGAGAGAAGGTCAGATGATCATACAACTAAGAGAAGTAAAGGCCGTATGATGAAGACATATTTTCATAAAATATACTTCTCGTATTTCAATTTTCAAATTAGATATTTATAAAAAGTAATAAAGTATATATAATACAGACAATACAAGTTTTGATTTTTCGAATTGAAATGCTTAAAAAATTGTTAAATTTAATCGAAATTAGAATATGTTTTAAGTTATATGGAAAGATTTTTACCCTACTCGAAGCTTGTATTCCCTCTGTAAAACCACCTCCACTGCTAATTTAGGACCATGATTTTAGTTGTTTACTTTTAAAAAGCACTATATATATAAATATATAATATATATATATATATATATATTATAATACATATATATATTATATATTACTATATATATATATATAATATATCTATTAATATCACGAGGCGCTCCTAGTTACTCTTGCTTAGCAGCGATTTATAGTTATAGAATCATCGATCTTTTACAAATAGTTATAATTAATACGATAAAAATTCCTTATTTTTTGAGGCGAAATTGGTCAAATGAACATGAAATTACATAATAAATATAAAAGAATATGTAAAAATTGAAACAAAAAGTATATATTTTCCAATTATTAAAAAAGGGTTACTCTTTCACGTGCTCAATGGAATAGCGGGATTTGTTGTGTGTGAATTTAGAGTATAAAATTGTTATATATGTTGTCTCATCTAAAAGTATCGAATAGTATACGAATTTGCGAAGACTACATTAAATTATCTTAATATATAATATTATATAATATATATATATCTATATATATATTATATATATATATATTATATAATATATATATAGCACCAGGTCGTTTGGCTGATATATATATATATATATATTATATTTTTTTTTTTTTTTAAATAAATATATTAGAAAACTTCTATTTCATTTCTCCCTTATTTTACATTTTACATTTAATATATGAAAAGACTAATTTGAATACATTATATTTTAATTTAACAATGTCCGTAAGTGTAATTATGACTTACTAAATTCAAATTTCAGACTTTGTGTGTAAAAAAGAAAGGTTATTATTTCAGTAAAATACATTTCGGTAACAACTGAGCTCTCTCTCTCTCTCTCAATATACATACATATATATATAATATATATATACTATTATATATATAAATATAATATTTATATATATATATATATATATTATATATATATATATATATATATATATATATAATATATTATATATATATATAGTATATATATATATATATATATAATATATATTATACTATATATTTATATATATAATATATATCAAGTGATATACCAAATAAATTTTCAAATTCCCTAGTTTTCCTTTTTTCCCCATGTTCTTCCAAAATTTTCCCGGACTAAAATAAATGATTAAAAAACATCATTTTATCTTTTTAGAATAAGGAAATAAAAAATGAAACCTCAGAGCACCTACTACATCCCAGTAAACAAATATTCTTGGCCAGCTTTCACAAATTCAATAATGACCTTCATACAATTGACACAATAAATGAAATTTATATTTGCATTGAAAATTTAAACTTCCCAAATTATTATTGCCAAAGTTATGAACACAATCAATTAATTTTCTAAATGTATGCCAAATATCATTGCCAGTTCAAAAAATCGGCTTTAATTTTTTCCCTTTCTTTTCTTTATTCAAGAATAAAAATTGCACGAAGTAAAGGACACAAATATAAAAACATTTGCACATTTCTTTTCTCTAAAATAAAGAAAATATTCTTTCCTTTTCTCTAAAACAATAAACAAAATTATTACACCTACTTTAAATCAATTAATAATCTCAAAAAGAAAAAAAAAAGTTTATGACTTGTTAAGAAACGCTATTTCCGCTAAAATATGAGTATTTTTTGTCCTACTTTAGACACTATTTCTCTTGAATTCTTGCCTCTAATCTCAGCTTGCAAGTTTCCTTTTTTTTTTTTTTTTTTTGCACTTCCAGCAGGTTTCTGCTTCTTTGCACCATAGGTTTCTTTTAAGGATGTCTTATTAACCTGAAGAAGCGTCTGCGGCCAGCTATGACATCATCTCATTCATGTAATACAATAATCTAACCCCTCAGTATTTTCATTTCTCAGGCAATACCTCTCATGCAAATTTTCTTGGTAAAAATGTTTGTTTCGAGGAAACCTCTCTTTACAAAGCATTCCCATGAAATGATGAAAGAATCAGTGTTACAAAGTTTTTGTTGTTCTTTTTGAACGTTTACTTTTAAAAATTTCAATGAAAAGTGATCGAGTCTATCTTCCTTCTCTATCAAATTTTTCAGAAGTTCAAGTTACATAGAATTAGATATCAAAGTCATAAATCCTCTATTCTATTATATTCGCCGCCTTACCGAACATCAATTCGCTTGATATCAAATTTTTTTTAACACATATTAATTCTTTCAGAGTTATTAGAAAGCATTCCTTCGGTGACAAACAACTTAATCCTTTGTGATGGAATATTTAAGAGGACAATTCAATCTTCTAAAATAAAAAAAGAGAAATAGTTAGATGCGCTCAGCATTTTTTAGCCTATAATTCTTATCTGACTTCTCTTATAAAGATTCAATACACAAGAAGTATAAATTTACCCCCTAATCAAGCTTACTAAAATAAACATATCACTCACTTTACTCCATATTGGAACTTAACAATTTAATTCTAAGTACTAGGATGAGGAGAATCATGAATAATATTCTCTTTACTTTCCTCCTCCTTCAGAGAAAAACTCTTTTTGAATTCCACTTTGAGTCAATTGAGCTTCATTAAGCATCTTCCCTTTTTAAGAGAATTTCGAAGTCAATATGTGGCTTCACTATACTTCTTTAGGGTTTAAGGCAAAGATGCCTGATATAAATTGGATATTTTATTTTCCCGTGTCTTTCCCTGTTTCCCTGCACACTTCTCATTTTCCCTGATGTATTCCCTGTTTCCTGTTCGGTATACACCCATGTATATCATATAATTTATATATTATATATATTATATTTAGTATACTATTATATATATATATATATATATATAATATAAAATTATAATACATATCATAATATGATATATTTTTAATCTGATATCGATATTTTTTACCGATAGTATCGAGAGCAATATTATATTTTTAAAATATTGATTGTATCTATATTTTCTTTATATACGGCATCACCTATAAACCAACACCATATAATCAACTAACCACCTGCACAAGAGCTTCCCTATTAATATTAGTATACGCCTGTTGCAAAAATCCATAAAACCTATAATAAAAATATTATTCATCTTAATCCCTCTCAATCAAATTTTTCAATGTAAAGATCTGATCCAAACCATCCTCTACCATCCTAAACGCACCTTCTTCTGTCACCAATTAGTCCCTCCAGTCCAACTCTACTCAGACTCTTTCGACAAATACTAGATAATATCTCCCTACAACACTCAATAAAACTAATTCCCCTATACCTACAGTTCTTTTTAGCTCCCTTATGATACTAAGGGTATAATACTCGCTCCCTCCAATCCCTCGGGAACTAAACCCTCCATAAACGCGTTATTACACCAATTCAATCCAAATGCATCATTCATCTCCTCCATCTCCTGATCAGTCAGCCATCATTAATTTTATCTATATCTTGCAATTACGCCCACAATTCTTCAACTGTTCTCACTCTACCATGCTCTCCTGCCTTACAATAACCTCATCACCAAATAGCCATTCCTTCTGACCATCAAACCACACACATTAACTATCACCTCATTACTACCACTGTTATACAGATTTTCGAAGTTTCTTTCCACACTCCATCCATTTCATCAAGTTACGAAAGCACCATCCCTATTCATTATTCTTAGCAGATTCCCCTTATCTCATTCTTAACCTTGCGCTTCCTTCCAGAAAGACATTTCTGACTTCACTATGTAATCCCACATAATGCCTGCATTCCAACTGTACTCAATTAACTCAGTTTTTCTGTACGTATCGGCACTTTTAGTATTTCTTTTTACTCCTTATGTATAATTCCAAACACTATTCTTTTGAGAACTTCATCAACTCATTTTCTCCTCGACATCCAAAACACCTGTAAATACAACCTTTTTTATCACCTACTAACCTTTAGGTCACTAACACAACAATCAATCATCCAGGCCTTCCTTTACTTTAACCGCTGCATCACTCTGTCATTCGCCACTCTCGTTAACATTCTACTTCCTACTTTAGCACTTCAAACATTACTTCATTTACACTCTAATCATGCTTCCTCATTTTGCTTCCAGATATTGTTCAGTTTCACTTGTCACACTTTAACTGACTTACTTTGTAAGACGTCGTAAATATTATCCTTATTATACCTTGTTCACATAACTTAACAATTAATTCTTCACATTCTCTTCTTTGTTTCAACCATTCCTTTGTCTAATTTTCCATAAAATAAAAACTAAATATCATCATCCCATCCTAACCCTCTCTCGACTTAAATTCAACTCATACTTCAAACATTTCTTCACCAACAAATCATATCACACTTTTTATTCAGATACCATCTCTACCACCCACTCTAGTATACTTGCATACTCTTGTATAAAGAAAGTATTACTTACAAACATACCTCTATCCTCACAGAACGTCTCCTTGTTTCCTACCTTCTCTTTCTCTTGACATTCAAAACCCACTGTAATAACCTCTTTTATCTCACCTATCTAAACCTTGGGTCACCCAACAATCGAATCTACTCCTACTCACTCCATCCAAAATATCATCAGATTTATCCCAAGAAAATCACACTCTCAACATTACCTCAGCATGGACACATACGTCACAACCACACATACTCTGACCTTTTCAAACTTAAAATTAACATTAGAATTCTAGAACTCACACGTACAAATCTACCATAGCTCGGTACCAGTCACTCACCAGAATTGCAACTCCTCTCCCTCTCTCATTCCTTTCCACAACAGCGACAAACACATTTCACACCACACCATTCATTTCACCGTTCCTTTCAACCTTGTTGCCAGTCCACGGCGAAGCAACATCATTTATTTGTCTTTCTAATAATCCACAACCTCCTCCTCTTCTCTCACATTAATTCCTCGAACATTTCAACCCAACTATATTCTTTCTCCCCCACATAGGATATTAAGGAGTAGATTCTGAGATGTTGTCTAGAAGAGTGTTGTGGATATAAGTATGGGTATATAATGAGATAAAATGGTTTTTCAAAGCTCTGGATGATTGGTGTGTAAAGAATATGAACGCAAAAAAGAAAAGCGAACCATGGCACTGGTATACACCAAATGCAAAATGGGAGTAATTTCATTACTGCGAGTATTGCTATACTACTCTTAATATATATATATATATATATATATTATATTATATTTATTATAATAATATATTATATTATATATATATATATTATATCTAAATAATATAATATTTATTATACTTATAATATATATATATTGTAGATATAGTATATATATATATATAATATATATATATATAATGGTGTATATAAGATATATATATATATATATATATATAGTATAAATAATATTCTTTCTTTCTTTACTACCTTATTTTCCCAGATTGGAGTAGAGCGACTACAAGCATCGGAAAGAAGCATAGAGAGTATGACAATTCGAAACAAGAAAGCCCAATCCTTAACCCCCCCTCATGTCATTACTATATATAATAATATGATATTAATTTATATAATATAATATATATAAATAATATATTATATATATACTATACTACATATATATATATATATATATAGATAGTTTGTTTTCTCTTTTATACAGATTATATATTTGGATGTGAAGAGTCTGTGGAGAGACTATATTAATCTGTGCCCTTCAGCTTTTTTATTATTGTAGTCGGAATAAGGTTGAACGTTTAATTGTAGGGGTACACAAACGACGTCAGTAAGAGTGCAAGCGTATACGTGGAATTCATCTACGGTTATTAACTATTAGTTTTTTTATAATCCATAGTTATAAGATTCAAAATATACGAAATTTTTTTTTTTTTCCATTTTTTGAAACTTCACCCGTCTATATAAAAGGAGTGTGATATTCGTGGATTTTCTTTAGGCCAGTTAATAGTTATTTTAGTCAGTGGTAGCACAGCGAGTCTCTGTTACCATTATTTGGATTTGATTTGAGTTATTTGATTGCTTTGGAGCGTGACAAACAGGTGTAGGTGACTTGTGAACGTAGGGAGAGGAAAATAAGAATGGTATATTCTACTTTCAAGGGGATGTAAGTAATAAAAAATGAGTATGAGTTATGAAAAGGGGGATATGTACAATGTGTGATAGGTAAGAATGAATTCCAACGTGGAGAATATGTTGTTAAGTTTGGTTGAAAGTTTTTGGGCGTATGTAATAATCAATGGTAGTTTGGGAAAAAGAGAGAGGTGATGAAAAGATTTTGAGATGAATTGGTCAAAAGATATGGAAAGGAGCAAAAGTGAGACCGATATGATAGAATACTTGAGTTTTTTATATTAAGAGGAGAGATGGTGAACAAATGAGAGAATATGTGAACAGTATGAAGTGGTCGGAATAAATATAAAATTGTGGGAAAGATTGATTTGGGTGAATATATGAAAAGTGTACACTTGCTAGAGGGAGCAAATGTGGGTAGTAACCAGAGACATATAGTACTTGCTTTTGTGGAAAGGGGGCGTGGGAGTTTAAAACATTTAAAAATGCATTACTGAATGTATGTGAGGGGCTGGGAAAGAAGAGTGTTGAGAGAAGAAGTGGATGGGTTACTAATGAAAGACGTGAGCAAACCGAAGAAAGGGAACAGTGGTTTGATGGAAGATGTATGAGCAAAAGGAACATATATGGCAAAGTGATGCAATGTGTGGTTTGTAGGTCATTATATCATTTCGGTGCGAATTGTTCTGAAAGAGGTAAGAGTAGGAGTGAAAGAGGGGGTTATGTGAGTAGGGGTATAAATAAGACAAAAGGTGTTTATGGTTTTGAAAGAGGAAGATCAGGATGGATGAATGATGAAAAGAAAGGAGGAAACAGTGTATATCTTAATGAGGAAAACAAAAGAGATTGAAGGGGATGAAAGAGAAGAATACGATGAAATACCGTATATGCAATAGTTGATACTGGGTGTCCGAAGAATGTGATTGGGAAAAAATGACTAGGCAGAGTAATAGGAAGTATTCATAGGAATAAAAGGAAAGAAGTTTTGGAATCAATGGAAATTATAAATGCAAGTTATGTTTTTGGTAATACTAGTTATAAAGGTGTGAAAAGACTGGATATACCGTGCAGTATTGAAGGTAAATGTTTTTCACTTACAACGGAGGTGGTAAATGGATATACCTTGGTTGTTAGGGAGTGAATCATTAAAGAGCCTGGGAGTTTGAATTTGAAGAAAAGTCAAATGATGACAGGAGAATTGGATATTACTGTTAGATGAGAGGTGAGTGAGAAAGAACACTTGAAAATCGGTTTAAGGGAGGGTATAAGAAAGAAAAATGTTTGGTGGGTCAGGAACATAAGAGATAGATTAGTGAATAAAGAAAAGTCAAATAATACCAAGTTGCATTTACAATTTGGATCTTTAGGCGGAAGTAGTATGGATTTAATAAGGATGTTATGGTGATGAAGATATAAGAAAGTAAGAAGATAAGGGATATAGAGAAAGTGAGTGATGGATGTGATGTCTGTGTGAGATATTAAAAAAGATACTCAAAAGTAATCCGTTAGTTGGTTTTCTCTTGCAAAAGGGTTAATGAACGCTTAGCTATGATTTAGGGAAAATTGAGTCTCAAGGTTTTTGTGATAAGTTGATTTGATGATACAGATATTGTCAAGCTGTTTGATGAAAGTATGACCAAAAGAAATGTGATAATTTTTAGAGAATGGAATTAGTCTATTTGGGCGCTAAAGGTTTTGACCGATAACATTGGATTCCAGAAGGAGGGAATAGAAGGTTGTGTGAAGGCTTTAGCATGTTTTAATGTGAGTGGGAAATTGGGTACAACAGTTAGTTTAATGTGATAGGAAGACATATATTGTATTGTATCTGGGGTACCCGACAGATGCCTCCTCTATTGCTCACCTCCTATGCTACAATAACAACAACTCTATTAAAACTTAACACTTTGTCTTTGCCTTTATACCAATCGCCGGATCCAGGAAGTGGACTCTTTGAAGCGCACTTGTTTTAGCTCCTGAATCTGTACCTTATGTACAATAATTTTTAATAATCCTTAGTTCTCCAGGCTATTGACACACGCTCAATTAATTTATTTTTATTTTTATATAAAACTTACAAAATTATTAAAACGTCGCCATTGGTATCTGAATTACTTAAGCACGGTTCTATCTTAATATTATTTTCCAGATTCACTAGTCATGCTTCATCTTGAAAGTCTCTTAACATTCTGTATTCCGATTTCACAAAATCCCGCAATCCCTTCCAATACTTTTTTAAACACTAACTCCTCTCTCTTTACAAAACTTAATTCTACTTCTTATCTTATTTTCTTGCTCAGTTGCTGCTGTAGCGCATCGGAAAAAAGTGTATAGCGATATGAGAAAGTAGGGTTTTTAAATTACGTGTATGTGGGTTATAAGGTAAAGAAAAGTGAGTAAAGTGTACAAATATGGAAATTAGTTGCATAATCTTTAAATTCTTGTCTCTTTCTTTATTCAATCATTTCCTTCTGTTAATATTCCAACACCCAGAAAAAAATTTGAAAAAATCAAAACAAAACCTGAAATATATATACACGGAGGAGTTTCAAATATATGCCTTGCAGGATCAATTAAGTAAAACCATTTATAACTCCTTCAGACTTTCCTCATTCTTTGTTGATAGTTTGATAAGGTATGACTTCAAAAAAAAATTTTTTCATCTAATTTAATCTTTAAGTAATGAATCGATATATTATTTCAATTTTTACTCAATCTCAGTTCGTTCTTTTTTCAACTAAATATATCTCTGTACAAAATTTATGATTCAATTACACTTGTTCATGCGCCATTCCTATTACTCTTGCTAATTTTCATTCAACCAGGAGTCGCTTTCAAAATAACATTCGAAAGGATAAGGTACTTTCAATATAATCTGAAGTGCTCTCAAATTGTTTTTTTCAGCAGGAAATAAAGAATCGCTACTTAAAGATATTATAAACTATTAGGTGTTATATCATTAAAGTTCCTCTCAAATCTGCAATTAGAAAAACAACTGTAGTATCATGAAAATTTTTAACAGAAAAATATACATAAAAAAATAATTTATTGAGAAGAATCTTGAATGTCAAGACAAGACACTTGGTTACTTGCTGTGGCAAGGATTGTTTTAATTACCTTCGCACTTTTAAGAATAAATTCTGCTTAACACTAATAGGCCCCTAATTGCTCAATAATAAGAAAGGGGATTCAGTCTCCCTTTTAATGTCTCAATGGGTAAATGCAGCTGAAAGTCCGTGGAGCAAAGGTCAAAGTGAAAAAATGGTGAGTTTATTAGAGGATTCTATGAGAAGAATGAAAGATGAGGGTGCAAGTAAGAATATATGTCTACTATGGTCTGTGGCTGCTAAGAATAGTTTATTGAATAGAAGGTGGTATTCGCCTAATTCGTTGGTGTTTGGAAAGAATGTTAGGGTACCTAATTATACGACTGAGAAAGAGGCTAGTATGGGTGTTTTGGGCTTTGAAGGGGAAATTTTAAGAAGTTATTTGGAGGGCATTAAATCTAGTACATTAATACACATTCAACCAGATGGAGACGATAGAATAAGAAATGCTACATTAGGGAACATAAAATAGATTTAGTTGAACCGGGTGAGAATGTGTATTATAAGAGGGAAATTGACAAAGAGCATAGAGGCCCAGCAAAAGTGATAGGAAGGGACAGGAAGACTGTGATAGTTAAACATGGAGGGACTTTAAGGGAGGTAGCTATGGTGCATCTTACAAGGTTAGCTGGGGTACCAAATGGGAATAATTTGGATGAGATAGATGATGGGAAGAATGAGGAGAATGGAAGAAAAAATGGTGACATAAAAGAATGTGACAATGAGGATATAGAAGGTTTTGAGAATGAGGATGAATTCGCTAAAGTTGAGATAGAGAAAAAAAAACCAAACAAGAGGAACAACAGGAGATCGCATAAGAAATGAAAGAAAAAATTAAAATAGGAAAAAGGTATAGATGTGTGAATAAAGAGAGTATCGATGTGTTGATCCTTAGTAGAGCAGGCAAGGCTAGAAGTAAAAAAAGAAGTGATTCTTATATTATTCAAAATGCTAGTATTATGGAATGCAATTGGATTGATTTTAATGACTATAAGGATAAAGAATGTATAGATGATCAAGAGGTGGTATGGCTGGTTGGTAACTGGGATGATGAAAGTGTGGAAAGCTAAATTGAAAGAAATTAATAATTGGGAAGCGAATGATGTGTTTCGGAAGGTTAAGGATAGAGGTCAAAGGAGAATATCTCTTACGTGGGTTATCACTGAAAAAATGAAAGAAGGTAAAGAACTGTGTAAGGCACGGTTGGTTGCGAGAGCATTTAAAGAGAAGGTGATGATTTAATAACTGAGGCGCCTACTTGTTCTGGTGAAGTATTAAGATTGTGTTTAAGTGTTATAAAAAGGGAAGGATAGGAGTGTAACTCCATTGACAAAAAATCTGTATATTTATTTACAAGGGGACGTGATTAAGAGGCGTGTGTATGTGACTCCTCCGAAAGAAGCAAAAGAAGAAGGATGAATCTGGGAGTTAAAAAAGGCTGTGTATGGATTAAAAGATGCTGCAAGAGTTTGGTATGAAAAAGTGGTGCCTGTGATTGTTGAACTAGGTGTGAAAAGTAAACTTGAACCTGCGTTGTTTATGTGGAAGAATGGAAGTCACTTGGTTTATATTATGTGTACTCATGTGGATGATTTTTGTTTTGGGGGTTCTAAAAGGTTTATGGATACTGTCATTAAAGGTATGAAAGAAAGACTTGAAACATGGTCAGAAGACGTACAACGGTTTAAATATACAGGAGCGAATATTCATGAACAAGATGGTGTATGGTTGGAACAGGATAAGTATATGAAGAGTGTAGGTGTCCCTGATAAAAAGGATTTTTTTTTGGTGATAGATAAATGGAAAGGAAGGAATTAACTATGTATAGGTAGTTGGTCGGACAGCTGAACTGGTTGAGTGGACAAACGAGGCCGGATCTATGTCTAAATGTGAGCGATAGAAGTAAGTTTTTTAAATGGGGAAAGGTAAAAGAAATAAGGAAATTAATAAATGTGATTAAAAGAGGTAAATTGATTGATATGGGAATATGACTGAGTAATTTAGTTGGCAAGATTCAAGCTGAGGTGTATACGGATATTTCTTATTGTATGAAAGGTTCTGTTAGTCAGCAAGTGGGGTATATTGTTGCGTTAAAAGACAAAGGGAATAGATGTCCGATTGCTTGGAAGTCAAGGTGTATGAGAAGAGTTGCAAGATCTATTATTGAAACCGAAGCGATTGTCTTTATTGCGGTTAGTCAAGCAGGGATGTATATGGAAGAGTATTGGAATGAAATTGTTGGCGGTGATAGATTGGATGTTGTTGTATATATGGATAGTAGCACTTATGCGACACAAGTGGTGAGTAAATGCTTAAGGATAGATATAGCATAGGTCTAGTGGATGATGGAAGAGAAGAATATTTTTAAGGTTGAATTGGTGGATACATGGCATCAATTGACAGATGTATTTACCAAGAATATAGTGGATGCAAATGGAATAAAAGATATAGAAGGAAAGGAGGGGAGGGGGAGGAAGAGAAAGATATAAGAATGATTGCTTTCTCTTTTATACAGATTATATATTTGGATGTGAAGAGTCTGTGGAGAAGCTATATTAATCTGTGCCCTTCAGATTTTTTGTTAGTGTAGTTGGAAAAAGGTTGAACGTTTAATTGTAGGGTGAATCTAATTAGCAGTGGGGTAACACTAATCTGATGTCAGAGAAGAGTTGCGAAGCTATACCGTGGGATTCATCTTACGGTTATTAACTTATTATTTTTGAGTTTTATTTATAATCATAGTTATAATTATTCATAACTAATAAGAAGAACATGTTTTTGCCATTTTTATGACGCTTCACCACCGGATATAAAAAAGGTGAATGTGCTGTTTTTGGATTTTTTTTTTTTAGGCCAGCTTATATAGCTTATTTTAGTCATATATCAATGGTGAGTGTGCTCTGTGTGGATACGCCAGTTATATTTTATTTTTAATTATAATATATATATATATATATATATATATATATATATATATATATATATATATATATATATATATAATATATATATATAGTATAATATATTATTATTTATATTATTTTTATAAATATATATATATATATATTAAAAAACCGTTTTATATATAATATATTATATATAATATATATATATTATATATATATATATATAATATTAATATATATATAATATACTATATATATTTATATATTATTATATGTATTATTATATATATATATATATCTCAGAGGTGGGCATAAGCGCAAAGCGCAAATTTGCGCTTTAGGTAAAAATGTGGCTTTTGCGTTTGCGCGAAAAAATTCCTAAAAATGTGCGCTTTTCCATTTTCGCTCAACATCTTTTTTAAGAGGGCAAAAGCGCAAATTTGCGCCTGTATATATATATTATATATATATATATATATATATATATATATATATATATATATATATATATATATATATATATTAATATAAGAGAAGAAAAAGTGATTGAGTCAGTAAACGAGTGTCTGACGGAGAGAAATGTGAATTTGGGAGAGGAGAGAATAAAACGATGCATAATAAGTGAATGGAGGGGTTTTGTGAGGGGGTATGGTTTGTGGGCCAATTGGGCCAGGGGATCGAACCCAACACTTGACGAACTGCCATTAGTGAGGGTTCAGTCGCGGTCGTGAAGCTCTAGGGTGGGATTTTCTAACTGCGACGAGATTCTCACTAATAGGTATTGAGGGGGCGGTAAGGTGGTTATTCTATTATATTTTTTTCTTTTTTCTTTTACTAAATTTCTTTTCAAGGTCTAAAAAGAACTTACTCCAGTTCTTGGGAAAAAAATGATGATGATGATGATGATGATGATGATGATGATGATGATGATGATGATCGAATGATGATGATTATATAATATATTATATATATATATATATATATATATATATATATATATATAATATATATATATATTTTTATAATTAAATATATATATATATATATATATATATATACTATGAGAATATATATTTCAGGATTTATATATAAATATATAATAATAATAATTAATAATAATAAATAAATAATAATAATAATAATAATATTGTATTATTATTATTTATTAAGCCATTGTGCCCTGCTTATTGGATACTTGTGATTGCGATTAACCTTTTTAGTGTGTTTTGGTGTTTAATTGGGGGATAAAACAGATATGAATAAGTGTTTAAAGGGAAAAAGAATTGCAAACGGTGCAAGTCGTCGAAGTGTAACTCTTGAAATATATACCAGCACAGTCCTAGCCAACAATATTACGGATATTCATCAACAATTTGGCATTAAGCATAGGGTTAGTAAAAATCATAATGAAAAATAACATAATGCTGAAAATTAACTCCAAATTAATAAGGAAACCACTAAATTAAAAAATATATATTTTCAGGTTGTCTGCATTACAACAGATAATGCTCGCAATTCTGTGCAGCCTTTTCGGGGTGGATGCTCATAGCAGAAAGGGTAAAGAAGAGGAAGAAGAGCAGGTACCGATTGCAGAGATAGTGGTTACGCGTGAAGAGATGGAGCAAATTAGTGACACAAAGGTTCTGCAGACAAAACTTCTCCAGCTAGAAAAATCTGCATTGAAGAACATGATGCACTTAGCCTAGTAAACATCCGTCGGTTGCAATTTCCTACACATTAAGATCATCTTAGCTAATAAGGATGGTTTCAAATGTTCTCGCTGGTCCTCTGGTGCAAGGATCCATTATAATAGACACTTACAAAGCACAGGAATTGTGGAATGCCCACAACAGGAAAACTACAACTGGCCTGCGAGAATTAAAAAAGAGTATGGGAACAAGCTATAAATACCAAGTGTTATCGCTAGAACTCCTAATAACGATTCTATAAAAGACCTGCTTAAGAACCTCTATGGTCGCATGACACAAATCAACAACATTTGTATGGAGCAAAAGCTTTGTCTTCCAGTATTTATAAAAGTGAATAAGGGGTAATGCGAAGTATAATCGAATATGACACGATATTGCTGTTAGGCTTTGAATGTTTTGCAGGAAGAGAAGAACGCGTACGCGGGAGTCCTATTGCCGAATCTCTTCTCTCAAGGACAAGATCTTGGAAATGCAACGGGAGGTGGAAAAATATAACTCATGTCAAAAACTTAGTCAAATACTTGCTAAAAACAAGATTGGAGAAACAAAGGGAAAGAAAAAGGCTTTGAACAGAGGTTCAAGCAGTCTCTTTGATGATTTTGATTTGCCTATTATGGCAACAGCCATGCATCCTCATTCAAACTCGGAGTGGTACGTAGGTTTAATGGGGGAGTACCAAAGCTGCCAGACAGGATAATGGAGGAAAATAAACGTGTAATATTGCATAGAATTTACTCCTCACATTTAAGCGGCACTAAAGGTAATGGGATGAGTCCGAAAGTGACCATTATGGTGAGTTTTATTATAATTTGGGAATAATATATATATACTATATATATATATTATATATATTATATTATATATTATATTATATATTATATATATAATATATATATATTATATATTATATACATATATATATAATATATATAATACTATATATATATAATTATATATATATATATATATTTATATAATATATAATTAATCTTCCTTCTTCTCCACCAAGATGGGGGTACCAAGGTTCTGGAATGACCGATTGATACCTTGCTGATATGACAAGTTTGAAAGAAGGGCTAGCCTTACCGCCCCCTCTACCTTATAGTGAGAACTCGTCGCAGTCAGAAAATCACCCTATAGCTTCACGGGACTAACGGACTCACTATGCGCATAATCGTCAAGTGTAGGGCTCATCCCGCTGCCCAGGTGGGCCACAACCATGCACCTCACAAAACCCCGCAATTCACTCCTATTTTGCACCTTTATTCTCGCCTTGCCAAACTCAATTTCTCTCTCTCAGACATTCGTTCACTGACACAATCCACTTTTCTTCGCGTCTCCAGCCTGTCGATTCCAACACACTCACCACTATACAATCCGCTTAACCAACCGAACTATCATTCATCTTTCCATATGACCAAACAAATCTCGAGTACTTTCATTTATCCTCTCAATTACCCTTTTCTTCAACAACATAATCTTTCATTATACTTCATTCCTCAGTTTATCAATTCTTTTCACACTAAAACGCCCTAAGATTGTTCATCCTGACACGTCTGAACAGATTATACCTCTTATTCCAGACATAGTCCACTACTTTGGCATTAAATACAGGTAACAAAACCCACTCCTCCTGTAAGACCTAGGCACTCCAAGACTTAGTCCTTTACGGTACGCAACGATTTTAATTGTAGAAGCACACTTCCTGAATATCACATTTTACTACACTCTGCATCATCCACTTTTCATCCAACATATATTCTAAATATTTAACTCAGACACTTGTTTCAGGCTGCTCACCATCTAACATGAACTTCACACCGAGGACTGTCCTCACTTACAAACATAACCTTGCTCTTATCTACTTTACTTTCAAGCCCTCCTTTTACACACCCTAAGAAATCTCTCTACAGAAAATATCGCCACCAAATATCGATATATTAAGCCAAAAATATCACTTCACTCCATTTCCATCATTCTAAAACAATTTCCTGCCCCCCCCACTCTAATTCTTTCATACCCATCCATATAATTGAATAACCAAAGGGGACATAACCATCCTGCCTCACTCGCTCATTTATTAAACAATCAACATCTTGACACCATTTAATTTATACACGCTTATACGTCCAGATACATTAACGTACTTATTGATTACCATTCAGAAGCATACCACCAAACCATATAACACTAAAAGCCATAGATTCCCTATAAATCCTATCATACCCCTGTTGCAAAACCATATATATTTAATACATATATATTTATCTATTTATTTAATATTATATTATTTATTTATCATAATATATAACTATAATATATATTATATATCTATATTATTTATTTATATATT
>JABUQX010041766.1:2500-10000 GCA_015478945.1 Trachelipus rathkii
GCATGGTGAATAAATAATTTACCAAGCCTCGGGGTTATTATGTTATAGTGAAATGCAATACCCTTGCAATCAAATTTTGTATTTGTAAATACCCCTAATGTATTTTCACCATGCTAGGATACGATCCTGGACCCTTGAAGATGAGCGTGCATGTGTTTTACCACTACGCTACGACGAGACAAAGAGAAAACCGAGAATACTTCTACTGTCCAAGGAGAGCATTACTACGGTTCCTCCGCTCGCACTCGAACGTAGGCCAAACAGGGTACCGCGCCAGGTGATTAATAATACCAAGACCGGGGTGATTTTATGTATAAGTGAAATTTGCAATAACCTGCAATCATATTCATAGTAATAAAATACCCCTAATGTATTTTCACCATGCTAGGATACGATCCTGGGACCCTTGCAGATGAGCGTGCATGGTTTGACCACTACGCTACGACGAGACAAAAAGAGAAACCGAGAATACTTCTTCTGTCCAAGAAGAGCCATTTAACTACGGTTCTCCGCTCGCACTCGAACGTAGCGCCAAACAGGGACCGCGCATGGTGAATAATAATAACAAGACCGGGGGTTATTATGTATAAGTGAAAAGCAATACCCTGCAATCAAATTTTATATTTCTAAATACCTAATGTAGTTTCACCATGCTAGGATACGATCCTGGACCCTTGCAGATAAGCGTGATTTTTTCTTTATTTTTTTCTTTTTTGACCACTACGCTACGACGAGACAAAGAGAAACCGAGAATACTTCTACGTCAAGAAGAGCATTAGAAAAAAATACTACGTTCCTCCCCGCTCGCACTCGACGTTAGGGCCAAAACAGGGGTACCGCGCATGTGTGAATAATAAATACCAAGACCGGGGGTTATTATGTATAAGTGAATTGCAATACCCTGCAATCAAATTTGTATTTGTAAAATACCCCGTAATGTATTTTCACCATTGCTAGGATCCAGGATCGTATCCTAGCATGGTGAAAATACATTAGGGGGTATTTACAAAATACCAAATTTAGATTGCAGGGTATTGATTTCATTATACATAATAACCCCCGGTCTTGGGTATTATTCACCATGCGCGGTACCCTGTTGGCCCACGTTTCGAGTGCGAGCGGAAGGAACCGTAGTAATGCTCTCTTGGACAGTAGAAGTAATTCTCGGTTCTCTTTTGTCTCGTCGTAGCGTAGTGGTAAAACACATGCACGCTCATCTGCAAGGGGTCCAGGATCGTATCCTAGCATGGTGAAAAATATTAGGGGTATTTACAAATACAAATTTGATTGGGTTATTGCATTTCACTTATACATAATAACCCCCGGTCTTGGTATTATTATTCACCATGCGCGCGTACCCTGTTTGGCCCGACTTCGAGTTGCGAGCGGAGGAACCGTAGTAATGCTCTTCTGGGACAGTAGAAGTATTCGGTTATCTCTTTTGTCTCGTTCGTAGCGTAGTGGTCAACACATGCACGCTCATCTGCAAGGTTCCAGGATCGTATCCTAGATGGTGAAAATACATTAGAGGGTATTTACAAATACAAATTTGATTGCAGGTTGTATTGCATTTCACTTATACATAATAACCCCGGTCTTGTATTATTATTCACCATGCGCGGTACCCTGTTGGCCCTACGTTTCGAGTGTGCGAGCGGGGAGGAACCGTAGTAATGCTCTTCTTGCACAGTAGAAGTATTCTCGGTTTCTCTTTTCTCTCGTCGTAGCGTAGTGGTCAAACACATGCATCGCTCATCTGCCAAGGGTCAGGATCGTATCCTAGCATGGTGAAAATACATTAGGGGATTTAGCAATACCAAATTGATTGCAGCGGTATTGCATTTCACTTATTACATTTAATAACCCCCGGTCTTGTATTATATCACCATGCCGCGGTACCCTGTTTGGCCTACTTCGAGTGCGAGCGGAGGAACCGAGTAATGCTTCTTCTTGACGAGTAGAAGTATTCTCGTTTCTTCTTTTGTCTCGTAGCGTAGTGGTCAAACACATGCACGCTCATCTGCAAGGGTCCAGGATCGTATTCTAGCATGGTGAAAAACATTAGGGGTATTTACAAATACAAAATTTGATTCCAGGGTATTGCATTTCACTTATACATAATAAGCCCCCGCGTCTGGTAGTATTATTCACCATTGCGCGGTTACCCTGTTTGGACCCTTACGTTCGATGCGAGCCGGGAAGGAAACCGTATGAATGCTCTTCTTGGACATGTTAGAAGTTATTCTCGGTTTCTCTTTTGTCTCGTCGTAGCATAGTGGTAAAACACATGCACGCTCATCTGCAAGGGGCACCAGGATTCGTATCCTAGCATGGTGAAAATACATTAGGGGTATTTACAAATACAAATTTGAATTGCCAGGGTATTGCATTCACTTATATATATATATATATATATATATATATATTAATATATATATATAAATATTTATATATATGATATTATATTATATATATATTATATATATATATATATAATATATATATGTATATATATGATAGTTTAGAAGGTCAAAGAAAAGAGATGAAATACAGTGACTCGTAAATAAAAAAAAAAGAATTTTTTTCAAAATATTTTTTAGTTTTCTATATATATAATAAAATTCTTGGTGAATATATATATATATATATATATAATTATATATATATATAATATATATATATATATATATTATATATATATATATATATATATATATATATATATATAATATATATATATATATATATATATATATATATATATATATATATATATATATTATATATATATATATATATATATCTTGTGAATATATATATATATAGTATATATATATTATATTTACATTGCAGTAATAGAAATTAATGTTAGTAAACATAGAAGATCTGCGGGAAGATAAAGAAAACTTGCCTCCTCTCGGGTCGAATTACCGCATGTTGCGACTGAGAACAACATGCTCGACGCTTTACCGTTGAGCCATCCTTTCGCAATGTCTTTCCTTCGTTCCCAAGATTTTAAATTAATTTTTCATTGCAATAAGACACTGAACAAGGAACAGTTACGGGAAGATAAAGAATATTTGCCTCCTCTGGGATCTAAACACCGCATGTATTTTACATTGCAAAAAGATGATAAACAAGGAACAGTTACGGGAAGATGAAGAAAACTTGCTACTCTGGGATCTAACCACCGCATGTTGCGACTGAGAGCAACATGCTAGACGCTTTACTTGTTATTGCAATGTTAAAATAATTTAAAATCTTAGGAACGTGGGAAAATCCGGTGAAAATCCGGTGATATCGCCTTGACGGGAACTCGTTTGCTTAGAGATATTCTTGAATCTAACTCTTTTGGGTTAGAGGGTGGTTCAACGCTAAAGCGTCGAGTATGTTGTTCTCAGTCGAAACCTGTGGTGGTTCGACCCCAGAGGAGGCAAGTTTTCTTTTAATATATAATATATATATTATATATTATATATAAATATATATATTATATATATATATTTATTATATATTATATATGTATGATATAATTATATATATATATTATATATATATATATATATATATATAATTCAGTGGTTTCCAAACATTTCTGTTGCAGAACTCTTGTACAATAGTTCAGAAAGCGCGGAACCCATATCCTATATTTACTGACAGTGCAATCATTTTAATTTTAATATCATATAAAGCGAATGACAGATTTTTGCAGCAAGAGAAAACTTATGCCTATTAAAAAAATTAATGAAACTTTTACATAAAAATCACTACTTTTAATTTTGGTAAATTTACAAAATTAACTAGTATTAAATATAATAATTAAAATTTCTATTTTGGGCAATGTTACTCTTTTCTAGATTAAAAATCTTCCGAATTTTTTTTTTTAATGCTTGACAAATAAACTCTTGTATCGGTGCAGTGTATAGGTTGCTGGGATATTTACTGTTTGTGATAACATATTTAGAAAACCCGATTTCACACAAATATATTGCTATAAACGGTTAATAGAACTCGTTCAGCAAATATAATCCATATATTCGTCTAATATATTCCGCCATAATTTTTTTATGCATTTGCTTTTTTAAACTACTAGTCTTTAATTGAGTATCAGAATAATTTCAATTAAATATTTATTATCCATTCCTAGAAATCCTGTTGGCTATTCTTTAATTTTGAATATTATTGGGAACAAAAATAATAATAATAATAATAATAATAATAATAATAATAATAATAATAATAATAATAATAATAATAATAATAATAATAATAATAATAATAATAATAATAATAATAAATAATAATAATAATAATAATAATAATAATATAATAATAATAATAATAATAATAATAATAATATAATAATAATAATAATAATAATAATAATAATAATAATAATAATAATAATAATAATAATAATAATAATAATAATAATAATAATAATAATAATAATAATAATAATAATAATAATAATAATAATAATAATAATAATAATAATAATAATAATAATAATAATAATAATAATAATAATAATAACTAATTATTACTCAAATTTGGATAATACTCTGTTAGATAGATGCTCTAATAAACTGTAGAGATTTAGACATAACACCTCCGTTGCATTTTCATGATGTTTTTTTTTATTATTGTTATCAAGCTCTTAGATTTATTATTACTTTTAAGTTTTGTTTACAATAAAATAAAATTATTTTTAGAAGTTTGATGGTTAGTGTTTACATGTCTATGTAACTAAACAACAGTTTGCTAATATCTTGTTACTACTTTGTGGATTTGCATGGAAATGTTGTTTGGTGATTGGTTCTGTTGTCTTGGCTGGGACAGTCTCGATAAGCGCATGTGGCTTTTTACTGTCTTATTATTTCTAATGTTCTAATCAAAGAGTATCTAGAATATTTTCGTTAGCAATGGTAGTAAAGCCAAATAACAAATAATTAGGATCATATTTTCATTGGTTTTTAGAAATCTTAACGGAATCGGAAGAGGTTGTTTTCTTTTGTGAGTGTGCGTATAGGTGTGTAGGAGTGTGTGTCTGTGTGTGTGAATTAATGGAACTAGAAATTAACGTTTGTATGGGTTCTGCAATCATTGTGGCATTTATAGGTGATGTGACTTTGCTATTTTATGCATTAAAAGAAATTTGTTTTCTTTGAAAGCTAATATTTTGAAATCTGATTCATTATATTGTACATTATCTAGAAAATTTGAAATTTTCGATAAAAAATTATATAGAATTTATTTTTAAACTTTCTCATCAGTCCTCGAATACCATATAGACTATATATATTATATATATATATAATATATTATATATATATATATATATATATATATATATATAATATATATATAATATATATATATTATATATATACTATATATTATATATATATATATATATATATAGGCATACAGAGGGAGTACGTGCTCGACGTTATACTGCGGGAAATTCATCGAACAGATGGACTTCCTCAAATCTCTCTCGCCCCCCCCACCCGCAAGAATATTGAGCGGTGTCTGCAACAAACCTTTGTGCAGCCGCCTCGTCCGGAGGAACCCTCCGCTGGCCTGTCAGCACTCTTTACATTTCTCACACTTTGTTTCACCTTTTTTCTCATTCTGAGGCATCCCTCCCGGCACATGTCTCAGCTCTTCTTTTAAAAGCCGGGAACATAGAGAACAACCCGGGACCAGGAGCTTGGACTGGACGTGTCCAGCTTGCAGTAAAGCTGTAAGACAAAACTCCATCCGATGCAGTCAGTGCGAGCAGAGGACACATAAACACTGCTCACACTTCACAACTCTCTCTACTTCACAACATTACTGGGTATGCCAACTCTGTACACAACTTCCAACAATCAACAGCCCTACTACAAACAAGCCAAAACACAACATAAACATTCTACAAATCAGCATAAATGGGATTCATAACAAAAGAAAAAAAATTGAAATTTTCCTGAGTCTCCATTATATACACATAGCAATAATTCAAGAAGCTCACAGGACCGAAAATCTTCCAGACCTAAAGTCTTACGGATACAACACCATCCATTCCTCTCAATCACCAAAAAATCATTCCCTACTAACTCTCATAAATAACTCCCTACCCTACACTAACACCACTTTACTAAAAGACAACATTACAGAACTTCAGTCTTTCACAATAATGATAAACAAAAAACACACAATCTGACAAACATATACATTCCTCACAACTCTTCATTCACCACACTGCTCTAATAACTATAAACCAAATCTTTCTCACTTCTTCAACCTCCCAAACTTAATAATGCTCATCATCAAGACTTCAATGCTCACCATCCAACAAGGTAAAACTCCCAAGTTGCCAACCCCAGAGGCATTCATATCTTCTCAAACTTTGAGACAATTCCCGAAATAGAAACCTAATCAAACAACGCAATTCTCTCAGAAATACAGCTCAATCGCAATCATCTCAAATACACATCAATACACTAAACACTCAAATCACAAACCTAACGAAAACACACTCCTCTAACAACTTCCAAACTTTTCTCACAAACAACCTCCAAAACACCAACAACACCAGAATGTGGAAAACGATAAACATCCTGAAAAACTCAAACAATTCCCAACCACGCACACACGAATCCATCAAAAACCAAACCTCACAAAACCCTCAAACCTCCAAACAACTCGCAAATACCCTAGCCACACACTTCGCTAAACAAAGCCACAAACCCACTCACCCACAAAACAGGAAAATTATTAAAGCCCTCAAAAAAACAAAAAGCAACCAAGACCAAACAATACAAATAATCATTGCAGACCTAAAAAACACCATAAAATCCCTTAAAAACTCCCCAGCCACAGGCCCTGACAATATTCAAACAAAACACTAAAACACCAGGGAAATAAAAGCATTAACAACAAACTGGCACATATATTCAACAGCTCCATCAATCTAAACCTTATTCCCCACATCTGGAAAGGAGCAATTAATTATAATACCAAAGTTAAAACTCGGAAAAGACCCCTCAATCCCCTTCTCATATCGTCCTATATCGCTGCTATCTACATTATGTAAACTTCTCGAAAAACGTATTCTGATCAAAATCACCCCTCACATCCCCAAACAAAAGTTTAAACACGGATCCCTACCGCATCACTCAACCACAACAGCACTCATAAACATCATTCAACCCATAATAAACGGCCTAAATTCACACACCCACACACAAAACAATACTCATCGCAATCGAAATCAACAAAGCCTTTGACACAGTCCCCAAACACAACCTAATCCACAAAATATTAAACTCCAACATCCCAACAAATCTTATGAAAATGGATATCTAACTCCTATCAGGGGGCAAATGAAACATGCCACCCAAACGCAAACTCAATCAGCATCAGAAAAGTGCTAGCGACTACGGGTGAACTATGCATCACAATGGAGTACCTCAAGTAGCAATTTACTGTTCCTCACACTTTTTAGCCTAT
>JABUQX010041766.1:15000-54969 GCA_015478945.1 Trachelipus rathkii
ACTGATTTATGGTTTTCCGCCCTTAGGAACTACGGGGAGACTGGCGTGGTGGCGCTTGACATATCCAAAGCATTTGGACGGCATGGCACTCGTCACTGCTCTCCAAGCTCCCCTCCTTTGGGTTTCCTCCTTCTCTTGCTTATACCTAGTTTTCTTTCAAATCGCTCAATATCGGCTGTTGCTTGATGGGGCGACTTCTTCTTCCTTTCTGTTAATAGTGGTGTTCCTCAGGCTCCTGTCTTATCTCCTACTTATTCCTACTTTCATTAATGATCTTCTCACCTGCACATCTAACTCTATCCACTCATATGCCGACGACTCGACCCTCTTCAAGTCATTTCAATTCTGCTTCCTCTTTTACTTCTAGAATTGCCTCTCGTCTTAATCTTTCCGATTCTATTCTCTGATCTGGATAGAATTTCCGGGTGGGGTCGTCTCAACCTTGTGAAATTCAATTCTTTAAAAACTCAACTTCTACAAATCTCCTCTCTAAGACACCTTCTAACTTTCCTATCTCTTTCGACGGTTCTGCCCTCTCCCTGTTGACAATATAAACATCCTTTGGCCTTAACATAAACAAAAATGTCTTGGAAACCTCACACATCACAATGGTTGCTAGGGCGGCTCCTCAAAGAAACTGGGAGTTCTGGGTTTAGACTGCGAGACTTTTTTTTTTTCCCTCTTCTCAGTTGCTTCAGCTATACAAGGCCTCATCCGCCCTTGCATGGAGTACTGCTCTCATATCTGGGGGCTCTGGTTTCACCCGGCTTTTAGATAGGTCGAGTCAAAGGCCAAAAGGCTTATAGGTCGAGTCAAACTTTCCAGTTCACTTGACCCTCTATCTTTGCGGCGCGATGTTGGTGTTTTATCTTTTTCTATAGGTACCATAGTGGCAGGTGCTCGAGGGAACTTTATCACCCGTGTACCACCACCTTTACGCGCCCTCGTAGTACAAGAGGTGCTGTATCTGCAACATGAGTTTTGTGTTGATATTGGCAACCAGACTAGTTCGCCGCGGTGCTTCTCTTCCTGCCACCTCTGTTCTGTGGAATTCACCCATCTTCTGTGCTTCCTGCCGAATTTAATCTCCCCACTTCAAAAGCCTGCGTCTGCGCTCATCTGCGTAATTTGCGTTAGTGTTCGATTCTGAGGCGTGTAACACCCCTCCTTGAATAGGGCTCTGCCCGTGAGTGGTGGTGACAACTGTAAAAAAAAAAAATATATATGGTTTGAGGTTCTTGAAGACCCAGTACTACAACCATACAAAGCTATCATTCAAGCAAGATTTGATGACTGGATGACACTATTTCAATACATATATACAGCATCTAGGATTTGGTATATATATATATATATACATATGATATATATATATATGCAGCATATATATATTATTATTAGTTATATATATATATATATATATATATAAATATATATATATATATATATATATATATATATATATATATTGAAAGAATATATATTAGTATATACAACACAGAGATAAATATCAATATCGTATTATAATTATAATTATGATTATTACAATTAGCATATTATTATATATATATATATATTATTACATATATACGTATGTATATATATATATATATATTATATATATTAAGTTATTATTATTATTATTACATATATATATATATATATATATGTTATATATATATATATATATATATATATATATATATATATTACATATGCTAGTACATATATATATATATTTATATATATATATATATATATATATATATATATTAAGTTATTATTGGTTAAGAAGAAGAAGAGTTGATATACATATATATACATATATATTATACATATATATATATATACATATAAATATAAATGAAGATGCAATCCACAACCAGCAAGTCCAGTCCCTCACCACGCAAAATCTTCATGCGAGAGCATGGCACCTTTGTATTGCGAGGGCGACGCAATAGATGGAATACGAGCGCCCAACTCCCCCTGAGCAGCTACCGTTGTAGTACCTATAGAAAAGAGATAGTGCGCCGAGCAAGTCTGGGGTTCTCAATACTCACGCAAAATTCATGCGAGAGCATGGCACCCCTTGTATTGCGAGGGCGACGCAATGGAGATGGAATACGAGCGCCCAACTCCCCTGAGCAGCTACCGTTGTAGTACCTATAGGAAAGAGATAGTGCGCCTACGTCACGTCGCAGAGATAGAGGGTCAAGAGAGTTAGAAAGTATGGTACAATTTATTAGTCTCTTAGCTTTAGACTCAACCCTATCCAATAGAAGGGTGGAGCCGGAGCCCCCCAAATGTGAGAACAGCACTCCATACAAGGGCGAAAGGCCCTTATATAACTGAGTAGCTGTGCAGAGGAAAAAAAAAAAAATTCCCGCAACCTGAACAGAACTCCCAGTTTCTTTGAGACCACCTTAGCAACCATTGAAATATGAGGTTTCCAAGACAATTTATTGTTTATGTTAAGACCAAGAATGTTTATGTTGTTCAGAGGAGAGACGTTAGAGCCGTCGAAGGAAATATGAAAGTTGGGAGGCGTTTTTGAAAGGGAGATATAGAGAAGTTGAGTTTTTGAAGAGTTGAATTTTACAAGGTTGCGGTGACACCACCGGGAAATCCCATCCAGATCGACAAGAATAGAATCGGAAAGCTGAAGACGTGAGGCAACTCTAGAAGCAAAAGAGGGAGCAGATTTGAAGTGAGTAGAAGAGTGGAGAGTTGAGTCATCGGCATAAGAGTGAACAGAGTTGGAAGTACAGCTGAGGAGATCGTTGATGAAAAGTAGTAATAAAGTTGGAGATAGAACTGAACCTTGCGGAACACCACAATTAACAGGAAAGGAGGAAAAGGTCGCTCCATCAACGAGTGCTGATATGGAGCGATCAGAGAGAAAACTTGATAAGAGTAAGCAAAGAGAAGGAGAAACCCAAAGGAAGGGAGCTTAGAGAGCAGTGACGCTTGCCAAACTCGATCAAAAGCTTCGGATATGTCAAGCGCCACCATGCAAGACTCCCCATGGTCCCTAAGAGCTGAAGACCATAAGTCATTCAGATAGGAAAGTATGTCACCAGTTGACTTCGAGCGACGAAAGCCATACTGATGATCTTAAAGAAGTGAATGAGACTCCAGATGATCCAGGAAATGAGAGTTAATAAGAGTTTCAAATATTTTGGATAGACTACAAGTGAGAGCTATAGGGCGATAGTTGGAAGGATCAGAGAGGCTGCCTTATTTGGGGATCTGTTGGACATATGCGCGCTTCCAGCAATGAGTAAAAGTATTAGTATTAAGACCTAGAGAGAAGAGTTGAACGAGGACAGGCGCCAGCTCAGAAGCACACTCCCGTAAAACACGGGGAGGAATGCCATCCGGGCCACTAGCCTTCCTGACGTTCATAGATCTCAGGATCCCATGCACACGATTATATGTAATCACAGGTAAAGACATGGGAAATCTTAGAGGAGAAGGAGTAGGAGGAGGGATGCCAGAATCGTCCAGGGTAGAATTAGATGAAAAAAGGAGGCCGAAGAGATTGGATCCTTTTCAGAAGGAGAGTTAGCAACAGAACCGTCAGAACGAATAGGGGGAGGAAAGGCAGATTTACAAAAGTTGTTAGAGATGTTTTTGGCAAGGGGCCTGAAATTATATATATATATATATAGCAAAGAAAGTATATATATTATATATATATATATATATATATATATATATATATATATATATATATATATATATATATATATATATATATTATTATTACATATATATGCATATATATTATATAGATTTTTTTTTTTTATAAAAAAAATATTAGTTATTATTATTAGTATTACATATATATTATTATATATATTAAGTTATATATATAAATTATTATTAAGGTTATTATTATTATTACATATATTATTATTGTTATTATTATACATATACATATATACATATATAATACATATTTCCATATATATATATATATAAGAGTTATATATATATAACATACATATTATTATTAATATATATATACATATATATTACATATATACATACATGTCATTGGTTATTGGCTATATTGCTACATATTATTAAGTAGTTGCTGTTATTATACATATGGTTGCTATTGTTATTACAGGCTACATATTATATATAATATATATTATATATACATATTACATGCATATTGGGCAAGTTGAGCTGCAGCATAAGGCAGCAAACAGCAGCTGGGCTACTGTGGTTAAGGCTATGCAAAGGTTAGTTAAGGCATATGTACATATATACATGCAGCTAAGGCTACATATAGCTATATATATATATATATATATGTATATATATATGGTAAAATATATAAGGACCAAGTATATATACATATATATATATTATTAAAGTTGTTATGAGATATATATATATATATAGAGGTATGCTATATATATGTTAAGCAGCAGCAGGTGGGAGCAAGTATATATATATATATATATATGCTATATATATATAGCAGGCAGCAGCAGTGAATACTAAATTCTTTCATTATTAGAAATCTATTTTTTATTTTTAAAAACACACTTAAACGATAATATTAAAACTTATATACATAGTAGTAGTTGTCATATTGTTGCATGACCTTGAGCGCTTTACCACGAATAGGGCGAAAAATTTTTTTCATGTGTTCCCATTTAGCTCTGATGAAGCTGGTTATCGTACAAAGTTGTAGAATGATGAACTTTTCATGATATTAGCGCCTTTGTATGCCTTCAATGGGCATGGTGCCAGGTTTGTAGATTATATGCAAATGCGCTGGCAGATTCTGATTTGTGTGTTTGTGGGGCCATTACGAATGATGGACATGGTATTAATGTTGATATGGATGGTCGTTGTTAAGTCTATGGTGTGTTAAGGCAGAGTTTTCATATGTAAGATGGTATTCTGTGTTTGAAGTCTATGGTTAACGAAATATTGATTGTTACAATTATTGCAGGGGATTTGGTAAATGCATGGGGTTTGTTTTATTTTTGATTGGTGGTTTAACACAGCTTTTATATTATTATTATTTCACGGAACTAGTTGTAAGTGGGGTAGTAGTAATTTTTGTATGTGATGGTAGTTCATGTTGGGATGGGTATGTATGTTTTTTTGTTATTGTGTTTGGTATTATTTATATCGTAAAATTTGTTTTTTGCTTTTTTATATGCATGATTGATTATATGAGAAGGATATTTTAGTTTTTGGAATGTGGTTTTTAGAAAATCAGTTTCTTTGTTTAGGTAGGCAAGAGAACATATTTTGAAATCTCTTAAGTACAGTGCAGATAGTGTGGCTTGTTTGGTGTTTTTTTTGTAATGTATAAGCAGTTGGTTAGGTGGCTTCTGTGCTACCTGCCTGTAGCAGCAGCTTAGGCAGATCTAATATTACTGTATGAGCAAAGGGGTTCTATTGTATATTTTATATCTGTGTGGATCGAGTTTATGTAGTTTAACATGTCTTGGGGGTTGGTTGTGTTTGGTATGGCGGCAAAAATGTCTTCCACTTATCGAAACCAAACACAATCAGATAGAAGATAATAACATATGGTGGAATAGTAATAATGTTATGTTGCTGAGCTGGAAGAGAAAGCGGAGCATCCCGATGCCAGACCGTAAGCTTTGTGCTAATGGTACGCAAGGTTGAAGAAATTATGTTGGTCGAAAAAGCGGTATGCCAGTTGTTTTAATATAGAAGGCCGTGAGCGTTGGTCGTTTTCAGTTGGGCGTATTTAGTTAGGTTTTAGAGCGAGGGACGCGCTGGCATGGTGATATGACACGCTGGACCAGGAGCTGAGAGAAGAGTGTTTTCTCTTTATAAAACCCAGAGCTTTCTTTAGATCGCAGTAAGAGTCGGTGCCTGTGAGTTAGGTTTGCTGAAAGCAATTGCATGCGCCGCAGCCTTCGGTGCGCCAGTTGTGTTGATATGAGTGCGTAAGCGTGTTAGTTACATTTTTGGTACCTGCTAGAATTGGGAAATAGTTAGCCATGTGGCGCTTTGAGTGTGCCGTTTGGGTTAGGTTGGGCTCTTGCATTTACCAGTTAGAGCCGAAGCGTCGTTTCAGAGTTGGCCTGCGGGCCTTTGCCAATTTTCATGCATGGGCAGGCTAATAGTGCGTGGGGCATTTGCCTATATAATAGTACCATTTAAAAATGCACAACATTGTTACCTTTATTCTGACCT
Source organism: Trachelipus rathkii (assembly GCA_015478945.1). Classification (NCBI taxonomy): domain Eukaryota; kingdom Metazoa; phylum Arthropoda; class Malacostraca; order Isopoda; family Trachelipodidae; genus Trachelipus; species Trachelipus rathkii. The sequence continues at coordinate 21,202 of JABUQX010041766.1, forward strand.
GAGACACAGCAGCGGTTATTGTTCTCAGTCGAGTCAGAGCTTTGCTTTGTCGTCGAGCCTCTGGCACAGTGTCACGACCGTGCTGAATAAACATGTTACAGCTCGACGTGTTGTAGCGAAATACGTTTTACGCTCTTTCTTCCACCCTAGGCCATTTCCTTCATTTAGGCCATGGATCTTAGGACATTGTATCCGTATCTTACAAGGTCTTTTCAACGTCTTTGTGCAGGCTGAGATATTTACGATAAGACAGGGACTGAATTTAATGCCAGTGACTGGGTCGGTAAATTGCTAAATTCTCTTGCCAGCCAAAGCATGGAAAGTTGCTTCTTTTCAGCTTATTTGTTCTATTATATTGTAGGCAGGTTTACTGCATGGTATAATAGGAACCATAAATCTTGGAATTCGTAAAATGCTTTCGTATTTTTTTTGTGGTTAGTTCTTAATAGTAATATTCGATAACCCGAAATAGTTGCCATGCACTACCAACTGAGGAATCTATTAAAAAATTGTAAGAAGACATTAATAGCTATTAACATAAAAAAACAAGTTATTATTCATAAAGTGCTGCAGAAGAAACTTGGTTATACCCAAAACCTTAAAACCGAGAATATTAAATAACAAACAACAAGATCCATCCCCGCAAATATATTATCATATACTAACCGAAAAAGTGAAAGAGATAAACCAAGAAATAAGAACTACCCACAAAAAATATACGAAAGCATTTTACGAATTATAAAATTTATGGTCCCTATTATGCCCAAATGCAGTAGAATATGAAAATATAATAGAAGAAATTCGCCAAGAAAAAGAAGAAGCATCTTTCCGTAAAGCACAACAACTGAAAAGGAAATTTAACTTAATTTACTCCGATAGTCCTTGGCATCAGAATTCGAATCCTGATGCTATCGTAAATATCTCCAACTATATACCTAACAACGATGAAAAAGACCTTTTAGGATACGGACTCACAATGTCCCTAAAAAATAAAGATCCATGGCCTAAATTTATTCAAGACCTAGATACTTGGAAAAGAAACGCAAAGAACACAAATTACAACGTCGAACTTCTAACAGGAATGCTATTCAACGTGGTCTCAAGTGACACCATGCCAGAATTTCCCGATACACTTTATAAAGCTCTGACCTCATTAAAGAACAATAACCATATATTAATCTCCAGGGAGGATAAAGGCAACAATATTTTAATTTTAAATAGTACTGATTATATAAACAAATGCTACACACTACTTAATACACATACAAATGAAAAAATTAACTAAAAACCCACAAACCAACTCACAAACAACCTTCAACTCCCAACTCAACCAAATACAAAAACCAACCTAACCTAAACAAACACCTCAAAGCATACATGACTAACATTTCCCAATTCTATGGAGTACCAAAAATACACAACACAACATACCTTTACGCCCCATCATATCAAACACAAACAACAATACCTACAAACTATCACAATTGCTTTCAACTCAACTTAAACCCCCTCTAAATACCATTTCTACTTCTGATAAAAAAAACTCTGAAGATTTTATAAACAAAACCTCTTTTCTCAATACTAAAACCCACACTTTCGCTAGTTTTGATGTCATATCACTTTTCACATCTGTACCTGTCCCTCATCTATTAGAACTAACTAAATACATAACTGAAAACAACATTAACCTCTCACAACCCTTCTCTATATTAAAACAACTAATACTACTTATATTACAACATAATTTCTTTCAATTTAACCAACATTTTTATAAACAAAAACACGTTCTGAGCATGGGATATCCGCTCTCTCCCATGCTCAGCAACATATACATGGAATTACTCGAACATTATTATATTCTACCACACCATCTTCTTTCCGGTTGTGTTTGGTTTCAAAATGTCGTCCACATTTTTGCCGCCATACCAAACACAACCAACCCCAAGACATATTAAACCACATAAACTCGATCCACACAGATATAAAATTTACTATAGAAAATGCCAACCATAACACATTACCGTTCTTAGACACTTTATTAATATCAGATCACAACACTAAACCTTCTTTTACTGTATACAGAAAGCCCACTTCCAACCCAACATACATACATTGGTACTCCACACACACAAAAAAACACCAAACAAGCCACACTATCTGCACTGTACTTAAGAGATTTCAAAATATGTTCTCTTGCCTACCTAAACAAAGAAACTGAATTTCTAAAAACTACATTCCCAAAACTAAAATATCCTCCTCATATAATCAATAATCAAAAAAAAAAGCAAAAAAAAAAAAAAAAAAAAAAAACAAATTCTACGATATAAATAATACCAAACACAATACCAAAAAAACATGCATACCCATCCCAAACATAAAATACCATCACATACAAAAATTACTACTACCCCACTTACAACTAGTTCCGTCAAATAATATTAATATAAAAGCTGTGCCAAAACCACCGAAATAAAAAAATAAATGACCCTCCATGCATATACAAAATCCCCTGCAATAATTTTAACAATCAAGATTTCGGTGTAACCATAATCTTCAAACGCAGAAAATACCAGCATACATATGATCTAAACACACAATGAAAACTCAGCCTTAGCACACCATCATATCAACATTAATAACATGTCCATCATTCGTAAAATTACAAACACACAAATCAGGAAATCTGCAGAAACATTTTGCATATACAATCTACCAAATTTCAACCGCCGCCCTGATGATCAAACAATAGACTATATACAGAACAATATTATGAAGAGTACATCATTCTACGAAAGAATTTGGATAACCAACTTCCTTAGAACTAAACAGAAACGCATGAAGAAAAAGTTTTTCACCTTGTTAATTGTTAAAGCTTGAAGAAGGTCATGCAACAATGACGAAAGCTAGCTAATACATATATAAGTTTTTAATATTATGTTTTAAGTATGTTTTTAAATATAAAATAAATAGATTCCTAATAGAAGCGAAAGGTTTTAATCATTCATAATATAGAGAAAAGTTATATTAGCTTTCTAGAAAATAGTATATATATATATATATAGTATAGTATATATTAATTATATATATATATATAATATATATATATATTATATAGTATATATATATATATATATATATAGATTATATATATGATATATATATATATATAATAATATATAATATTATATATATATATATATATATATATATATATATATATATATATATATACTATTTATAATATAATATATATATATAAATATAATATAGTATGTTATGATATATATATATTACATATATATAGTATATATATATATATATATTATATATATATATATATTTATATATATATATAATATATATATATATAATATATATTATATATATGATATATATATATATATATATATATATATATAATATATATAATATATATATATATATTATAATATATTATTATATATATATATATAATATATATATATATATATATATATATAAATATATTATATATATATATATATATATATAGTATATATATATATATATATATATTATATATATATATATATATATATATATATATATATATATATATATATAATATATATATATATACTATATATATATATATATATATTTTATATTTTATTTTTTTTATATATGATATATATATATATATATATATTATATATATATATATTGATATATATATATATATATATATTCTCTAATTTATTTGGGTTCTCTCCCCTCCTCTTGTTTTAATTTCAATGCTTTGAATGCTTAATTATTTTAATGCTCTTTTTTTGTGTTAAAACCTGTCAAATTTAATTCCAACAATTAAAATACATTATTTTTTTCCTTTATTGTAATATTCAATACTTGTTTAAATTTTTCATCTGCTCTTTATGAAAATTAGGAACTGGGAATGCTAATAATTAACAGTGGAAAAGGAAAACTTGAACAATTTGTCATTATTTTGAATTCCCTGTGAGAATAATTTGTTATAATTCTGTTTCCATCGCAAGTCAGAATTCTAATGTTAATTAACTGTCCCAATTTAGAGATAATTGAAGACGTTCCTTGTATGCGTTGACTGTCTTTCTAATCGATCTTTTAGATGGTTTAAAGGAATGTGTTTGTTTTAGGAAGAAGTTATACGAAACATTTTTTTCTTCTTATAAATTATTAATTTATAATTAATTATTAATTGGTAAGTTCGTTAACATTTAACAAACGAATATTGCCTTTCTCATACAAAGAGTTAATTAAACAAGTATATTTTCATTACATATTTCTTTGATTTTGAAAAAATAACAAACTTATTCTATCAATTTTGCTCCTCTACATTTATTTACCTTTTAACTTACTTATTTATCTTTATTTACCTTTCAACAGACTTTACACTACTTGACACCCCGAAAGTTTAATTTATCCTCGTAAAATTTACATACTCACAAAATGACAAAAATCTTCCATTCCACATTTCTCCCCATCCTACGTTTCTTTATAATCGCAAATAGTTTCTTAATAATAAAAGCGAAATATTAAAGGTAAATATTTCACAATTTCACACACACCTAAACCTTCAGATAAAAGTCGTCTGCTTCATAAACCCTCTTTAACACCAAGAATATAAAATAAATGTCAAGCAAGACTTAAACACAAGCTTATCTATTCTGCAAGACAAGAAATCAGTTCAGCACCCTGACCGAGGGATATATTCTCCTAGAGTAGGCACTTAATATTAATATTCATTTCATTATTATTTTATTATTTAACATTTACTTTCATCTTCGCTAAATTTTGTTAATTGATTATTATGGAGCATATCGTATATCTGTTTTGTTTCTGATATTTTACACAGGTGATAATACCGGGATAGAGTCGCAGTTTAACTTGTTAATTCCGTGCATATAAGTCCAAATCAGCTTTACTATCGGGACTTAACAAATCGCAGTTCAATTTGCTATTCCTTGGAACCTCTTGCTAATTCCGGGGCTGTAAGTCCAACTTGTTTGCTAATTCGGGACCCAGTCTTGCTAACGCCTGGGCCTGTATTTTCACCCAGTGTATCAATCTTGCTTGGGACCACAAACTTAGTCAACAATCTGTCGAACAAGAACATATCAAGCCACCAGATACCATCAAAGTTGAGTAAACGTTATTTGGTTCTCGTTGCATCCAATTTTTTATCACATACATGTCCACCCCTCGTTCCATTTGTTATAGTAGTTATTATAATTCTGGAAGCAGATTTTTTTGGAACCGGACATACTTGATTATTCGATATTTCAAAAACTTTGGACACATTTTATGATTCTATAATTGCCTAACAATATAAAATCACTGTATATAATTTAATACTTAATCATCGCGGTAACTGCAAGGCTCGTACTTGGTATATTTATTTAGCTTACCCCCCATAAAAGCAAGGAAAATAAATTAAAACAGAAACGAGTTTTTGTTTCCCAAATTAAAAATAACTTCATTTTTGAATTTGGATCCTAATCTTAATGAGTTGTGAGGGTTATATAAAAGAATTGTAATTCAGAATCAGAACGTTTATCGGGGCAGTATTGGTGGAAGGAGATCGAACTTATCAGTTTTGGTGAGTAACAGGTTACCATTAGCGAAAGCCCTAATAACACTACTAATACTAATAACACTGATAGTAATAGTAACACTAGTAACCTTACTGATGCTAATAACTCTGATAGTACTAGTAGCACTAATACCACTAATAACACTAATAACACTAACTGTACACTAGACTAATATATTCCCAACTAACTGTCCTTCTCAGTCGTAGAACTCAGTAGTAGTCTTAGTGTCAGATCAGATCGTAGTCTTAGGTTTTCTTAAATGTAAGTGTGAATGTTTGAGGGAGACTGTTTTCTACCGGGTAAATTTAAGTTCGCAGAACAGTAACTTTCCCTTGATGGTAACCTCCTTCAGTGCTTTGTCACTCTTCCTTATAGCGTTTATGGAGAGGATAGTTCCGAGGGATTAGAGGGGAGCAGTAATAGTACCCTTATATAAGGGTAAGGAAAATAAGGGAAACTGTAGGAATTATAGGGGAATTAGTTTTCTGAGTGTTGTAGGGAAGATGTATGCTGGTATTTTGGTCGAAAGAATGCGTAGAATGACTGAAGGACTGATTAGTGAAGAAAAAGGTGCGTTTAGGAGTGGTAGAGGATGTGTGGATCAAATCTTTACATTGAAACAAATGATTGAGAAAATGAGGGAGAAGAAGAATAAATTGTATTTAGGTTTTATGGATTTACAACAGGTGTATGATAGATTAATAGGGAAGCTCTATGGCAGGTGTTAGCAATATATGGTGTTGGTAGTAGGCTTCTAAATGGAATCAATAGTATGCATGACGATAGTGAAGAGTGTGAAAGAAAAAATGGTGTCAAAAGTGATTGGTTTAATATTAATAACGGAGTGAGGCAGGGATGTGTCTCCTCGATTATTCAATTTGAATATGTATGGGGTTATGAAAGAATTAGAGATGGTTGTTGCAGGAAATGGTGTTAGTATGATGGAGAATGAAGGTAAGTGGAGGGTGTCTTACCTATTATATGCGGATGTTTTTTTTTGTGTGTGGCAAATCTGAAGAGAGTTTGAGAGGAGTGGTAGGGAGATTTGGCAAGGTGGGTAAAAGGAGTGGTTTGAAAGTAAACGTAGATGAGAGTAAGTTTATGGTTAGGAGTGAGGACAGTCCTCGGTGTAAAGTTATGTTAAATTGTGAGCAGCTGGAACAAGTGTCTGAGTTTAAATATTTAGGATATATGTTGGATGAAAAGGAAACGGAAGTGAACGGATGATGCGGAGTGTAGTAGGAAAGTTGTGAATGGCAGGAAGGTGACTGGTGCAATTAAATCGCTGGTGGATGTAAAATCTTGAGTGCGCTTGGGTCTTACATGAGGGTATGTTGATACCTGTGTTAATGTATAGTAGTGAGACTAATCTGGAATAAGAGGTATAGATCTAAAGTTCAATGTGTTCAGATGGACAATCTTAGGGGCGTGTTAGGTGTGAGAAGAATTGATAAAATGAAGAATGAACGTTTAGAGAGTTTAATGTGGTGTGAAGAAAGGATAAATGAGAGAATGAATGAAAGTACGTTAAGATGGTTTGGTCATGTGGAAGGATGAATGATAGTCGGTTGGTTAAGCGGATGCTTAGTGGTGAGTGTGCTGGTATCGACCGGGCTGGGGAGACCAAAGAAAAAAGTGGATTGAGTCAGTAAAGGATTGCATGGAGGAGATAAATGTGAGTTTGGCAGAGGCGAGGAGGGTGCATAATAGGAGTGAATGGTGGGGTTGTGTGAGGGGGTATGGTTGTGGCCCACTGGGTCAGGGGATGAACCCTACACTGACGATATGCCATAGTGAGGGTCCGGCGCGTTGGAAGCTCTAGGGTGGATTTTCTGACTGCGACGAATTCTCACTAAATAGTATAGAGGGGGGCGGTAGGCTTGGCTCTTTGTCGACTTATGTCATATTCTTCTACTACTTTCTGTTTCCGGTGCTATGTTCACGCGCATTACCCCAATCTTGGGAAAAAAAGGTAGATGATGTTATGTTATATATATATATATATATATATAAATTATAAGAACCTTTTCAGGGGACTGATATTTGTTATGTATGTATATATATTTATATATATATAATTATATTATATTAATATATATATTATTATATACTGCAATGGAGTTACCCTGGCCCAATTTTTATAACTCGCTGATAAGCCTGTGAGTAGTTTTGAAGAAATAAAGACTTCGTTTTGAATATTTAGCTGTCCATATATCTGTAGTAAATATATCTGATCGGCCTTAGATAACTTCTCGAATACTGCTGATCTCAATTTACTGTATGAAGCTGGTGACATCTTCTCTGTAAAATATTTTCTACTAGAAGTAAGATATTATTGTTGAAGATGGGCAATAAGTTCTATGAATCCTTGCTCTTCTGTGATTGTGAATGGCTGGTTTACTTATTGCAATAAAATTCATTATTTTCTAATAAATTGCTGTTGATTTGGAGTCATTGATATGGCAAAAAAAAATTTTTGGGGGAAAATTTTCACTGCAAGACCTCATTGTTTCACATCTCCATTTTTCGCTATTCTTGGGTGTTGATTTTCTGGAATATTGACAGGACTCCCCTTTTACTATCCAAACCTTTTGACTTCCAGATATTCTCTTCAGTGATGATTTTCCATATGTTTATGAAATGACGTTGCACTAAATGTTTTTGCTGGACTACTTCGTTTTATTTTTCTGTAACATATTTTACACTCTATTATAGATTCTGTAACAACATTAATAATAAAAAATCTTTTACGAATGATGAAATTTTAAAACAATTTTGTGAGAGGTTATTATTATGACAAATCTGCAATCAATTAATAAATAAAATCTTTATCAAACGCCATGCAAATATATATATTATATATATTATATATATAATATATATATATATATATATATATATATATTATATATATATATATATATATATATATATATATATATATATATAATATATATATATATATATATATATATATATATTAATATAATATATATATATATATATATATATATATATATCTTGTCCACTTCATCTTTTAACCTTATCATCAGGAAGGCTTGTTTAATATCATTATTACGACAGTACTATTTGTTCTGACACAAGTAGTAATTTTAAAAGAGAACTCATTAATCATAGCCGCTATATGCAGCTTCGTTCAAATGATGGAAGTGTTTATTGCTTTTAAAAACATGAACACGGGTATCTAATTTAGGTAGGTTACTCGTTCCGACTGTCTTATATTATATAGGACGATTGGAGAATGAATATACTTACAAATATCTGAAGGGTTATCAAAATTTATATTTACTTTTTCAATTATTCTATCATTGAGTTGATCTTCAAAGACTTTATTATATTTCATTAATTTGATTATTTTGAGTTAATTTATCAAACACTCTATTAGCAATATTTAAGGAAATTTTAAATTAGAAGGAAGAATTCTATTTTGTTCTTCGTACCAAGTAAGACTTACATAGATAATGATTGTTTTGAAAAATCATAAATTCCGGATGAATAATTGAACTTGACAATTTATTCTACTGTGTTAAGAATGTCCTCGTCTTGTTTTATGCCTAATGATTCCAAACTAAACATGTTTTCCAGCCCATGATCTATCTCCAGACACAAAAATTTGTTCAATAGGATTGAAATAGCTCGTTAGGAAAGGTTCCAACACAAAATATTCCTGGGTATTCAACCTGTTGCTACATACAGAATTATTACTTATAGGAACAATGGCCATATTAGTTTCAACTTTTAGTGACTGAGTTACAAAACTATTTATTCTTTTTAACTTCTTTAATGGTTTTCAACCAAGCTTTACAATCTGTCTACTATTTTAAGAAATTATAGTATTACCCATTGGGATTAATTATTATATATATATATGAATACAATGGCCATTTCAAAAGGGACAGTACTGAAAAGAGCTGGGGAATAAATCCAGCAAACAAGTCTATGCCGATCAAAACATCTATTTTTATTTGACTATTTATATTAGAATTTTGATAATTATCATCAGCAAATTTTAAACCTTTATTTTTCATATTATTAATAACATAATATACCTTCTACTTTATAATTTATATTTGAATGATCATCAATGAGAAAACGAATAAAAATTATTCTTCTAAACATTCTTATCTTACACCAATTAATGTTTGATGGAACTTTTTAACTTTAGATCCTATGAAAGTTTGGACATCATACTCAACTAGTGGGAGCACACTTACGTTAGATATTAACTTTCCGAAGTATACAATTCACAGTTTAAGATGAGCCCTTCGAGCACACTATTAATTAATCTGCTCTTTCTATATATATAGATATCAAAGTATATAAAAGAGACTAATAAAACAACAACACTCACTCAACCACAACTAGACCGTTCTCAGGAAACCACTCTTTTCACTCTGGATTGACAACTATACGCAATTATAAAATATAACAATAGTGACATGAACAAACATAAGATAATTTTAAAAATCTACGTTCAATGCAATAGAAATCTCTTAATAGATAAAAAAGGATACAAGCTTATTGATGTTAAAGGTTAATTAATTTACAAATGTAACTAGAATTATTCTAAAATACGTTAATATTAACATGAAAGATGGGTTCACCACAGAATAAACATCAACGACTGATAAGTTTTTTTTTTATTATATAGAAGAAACAAAATATGAATCTAATGTTTATAAAAAACAAACTTTCCCACGGTTGACAACTAAAATTAATTCATCGCCAGTTAAAAAAAAAAAGGAGGTTATTTTACATTCCAAGATAAACTTCCTATTCCTCTGTTCTTCAGCTCATCAGTAATAAAGTGTGGTGACTGTGATGCCACCTACATAGGAAAGACTATCCAGAAGCCTTTCCACTCGTATTGAAGCAAGACATAAAGAAGGTTATTGCGTATTAGAACTTTAAATGATCTACTATCTCATCAACTTACTGATGCTTAATTAAAATGCTACAATTCTCTCCGTCATAACCATCATAGACAAGAACAAATAAATTTTAGTAATATTAGCACCAAGCAGAGGAAACTGATCTCTTTTATTTGGAAAGATCTTAATAATAAAATGGGCATCTTAAACCAAAAATTAAAATGAAAATTTAAGTATTAAATAGCTTTAATACTACTGGAAAAGTAGAAATTATGTTACTGCTTATCAAAAAGGATTGAAGTTTCCTTTTTTTCTCTCTAATTCTCGGTTATAAATTATTTTTAATTTTATTACAATTTTTATTATTTCTCTTTAATATTAGATATAAATTCTATATACATATGTAAATTATCTAACCTATTGAAAATGGGAGCTATGCTGTCTAAATAACCAGAAAAACTAGTCAGGATAATAAAATATTAATCTACTTTTCAAAATTTTTAAAATATATGATTTTGAAATTATTCTTGCTATTATAATATATATATATATATATATAAATAAAATAATAAATAAATAATTATATAATATATATATTAATAAAAATGATAATGGAATAAATTTAATGCAATAATAAATGTATATTAAAAAGTACTAGATAGTGGTAATTAACTATATATAAATATATATATATATATATATATATGATATATAATATTAATATATATAAAATAAAATTATTATAAATAAAAAATATATTAAAAAGTATAAAGTGGTAATTAAAATATATATTAATATAATATAATAATAAATAATAATATTAAATAAAAGGTATCTCCTATAGAAACTTGAGAAACAATAATTGCAACCATACCCACCAATAATTACTGCGATTAAATATCTCCTATTCATCTTCAAAGAAAAAATCACTACCTAAACAAGGAATTAAATTTCATATTTTGGATTTTGAAAGAGATTTAAACTGATTTCTTTATGGACTCCTATATATTAATATATTTGAGCCAAACTTACATTAAATGAATTGCACAACTGAAAAGTATTAATATATAACTGAAGAGTGAGTTTTCGATCATCCTTAATAGAATATGATAACTTTGCTCTATATATTATGGCAGAGTTTATTTCTCATAAGTAATCATGAACTCCCTGAATTACCAGTCATTGCAAAATTAACCTACTCCTTATATATGAATAATAAAATTAGATTACTAAACATCAATATAATGATAAAGGAGCTATTTAGGCTATTTGAACAATTACTATCAAATTTTCAATTTCTTCTTATTTGTTTTATTTATATATAACTTTATGTAATTATTATTTTAAGTAAGTAACATTTATTTAAAATTTCGTTATATTCAAGCCTACACCCACCACCAATAAAAAACACAACAGAAATAGGTTCATATAGTCCATAAGTCTTTGATAATGTAGAACGTTGATTAACCCGAACCCAGTCGATTAATTAAATGTTTAAATGATTTGTTTTTAATGAAGAAATTTACTTTCTGTCTTGATTTTTAAAGTCGAACAGTTTTATGAACTTAAAATACTCACTAGTATAATCTTATAATTCTATTTACATTTATTTGTTAAAAGGAGGAAAAGTTAATTTTCATAGTAAACTTTCACTAAACACATCAATAACCCTGCCAACGGTCTGTGCAGTCTTTTAACTAAAAATGAGTCCAGTCACTTACAACTAAAGATCAAATACAGGTTCGGCCTACCAACATGACAGCATCGTATCTTTGTCAACTTTATATTGGCATATAGACCTATTAACTTTACTAATAATGAAAATCTCGTAAGGTTGGCATATTTGTAAAGTTTGAATCGTTATCAATTTCATTCTTGCATAATGTAAAGTCTACGTAACAAACAAATTAACCTAAAGGGCAAAACAATTTTATATTGAATGCGCGGAAGAAATTCACAGAAAATACTATAAAAAAATAAAAATTAAACGTTAAGATGAGTTACGGAAATAAGTTGAAGCTAAAATATGCCAAGGTATGGTCAAGGTTACATGAATACTTGCAAGATGTTACAGCTGGCTTTGACAAGGATTGAAAATTTAAATTCCTAAGCGCATCGTGAACATTTTTTAATAACTCTATGAAGTAGAAAATGGCACATACATATGTTGTATACATTCTCTGTAAGGTTAGGTTTGTATAGCTATTTATATTAGTGAAATTCTTAATAATTATTAATTAACACGCTTATTTAATATTATTCGTTTGAAATTTTTTGCTGCTACTGAGGCATCTTTATGTCATTCTGAATTTTAATGGGCTTTATTTAGCACGTGAATGCATGTCATTATATTTTCTAAATGATTTTAAGATAAATAAGCCAAATATACCTCTTTTGATAGAAGGTCTAAATAAGACACAATCTACAAAACGGTTCTTTCAATATTTTAGAATACGCTAGCCAAGTATTGTGCAGATGTACCCATTCATAAAGAAAAGGCCTCTATCCCTCTTCAACATTCTTTAAAATTGTTTTACCACCATTGGTTGTTTGTACGGTTTCGTTAATAAGTCAAACTATAATCCATCTTTAATATTGGTTCCAATTATGAAATTTCCAATATCCAGGAGATTTTCCCTTTGGTACGTTATATCCCAAGTAGCAATACTACTAACTTTAGTATCATTTGTATCATTAACAGCATTGGCCTCAATACCACTTGAATTATGATCAACATTACTAGAACTACCTCTAAATGAGTTCGTAGTTTGTTCAATCACAAGTGAATTACTGTTATCAATCCTAGGCCTTTTAATTATAAACTTATCCATATTTCAGTATTACTTTGTCAGATAGTAATAATATTTTTACCCAGCCCCGCTACTTTGTCAATCCTAGGCCTTTTAATTATAAACTTATCCATATTTCAGTATTACTTTGTCAGATAGTTATAATATTTTTACCCATCCCCGCTACTTTGTACCTTCTCAAGCACACAAACACTTACCTCGCTTCCCACGCCTATTTGTAAACATTTCTTCCCATCAACAGTTCTTATTATCTCCAAAGCTTGGTATCTCATCATACAATTCCTATTATGATGTAGAGAGAAAAAAGCTATTATGCATCAAAAGTCTTAATACCTCGTTAAAAAAAAAAAATACATACAATTCAGAATTATTTTCAAACGTGTTACGATTCTCCGATTGGGGCAACAACGAAAGTATGGATGGGGGTATACATGAGCAACATTGCAAGTGTTGGGGGAAGGGCAAGGTAGGCATGGCCCTCCCCCACATTTTCACCCACAAAAGATTAAAAATAGACTTTTCATATATATATATATATATATATATATATATATATATATATATATATATATATATATATATATATATATATATATATATATATATATATATATATAATATATATATATATATATATATATATATATATATATATATATTGAAGGGGTTAGGAGAGAGTCTTGAGTACCACCTTCAATAATAGATGAATCTTAGATGTTGAAGAGAGTGAACGTTGTCACGATAAAGTGGCGTTTCTTCTCGGAGGCTGCTTAGGATTCCTCAGTGGGGCTAGCAGCCTCCTGCCCCAGATGCCACAGAACTCTCCCCAGTGACAATGCCGCGAGCACACTCATCTCTCAGGACCTGGAAGGACGTCGGTTAGTAGAGTGAGTAGCTGTCAGGTGAGAGCCAGGTGTGCCTTTCCTCTTCATTTGAATCTACCTCCAATACTACCCTTAGTCACATAGAGACAATTGTCTCAAAAAGACCATCATCATAACATTTATAACATCATAGCATGGCCACTTTCCTTCAATGGAATTGTCGTGGCTACTATTCTAATTTCGAAGAACTTGTTCAACTAATAAACATATGTACACCAAAATGTATATGTTTACAGGAACTTCGACTATGTTATCACGATTTCTTTCAACTGTTGGAATATAAATCGCTGCTAACTTCAATAGAAAGAGGTGACAATGGTAGGGGAGGGGCAGGAATACTCATTTACAAATCTGTCCCCTATTCCCCAATCTCTCTCCAAACTAAACTTCATGCAGTAGCAGCACGAATTCACTTGTCCACCGATCTTACTATCTGTTCAATCTACTTGGCTCCGAGTAGTGAATTTACTAAGGTCGATTTAGCTGATCCTTTTAAACAGCTCCCTACTCCGGTCGTTATACTAGGAGACTTCAACCTCCGTCACCCCTTAATGGGGTGACTGTCACTTCGTCCAAGTCCAAGATCCTAATAGATCTCCTAACCCCCTTTTCCCTGGGATGCCTTAACACAGGACTCCCTACATATGAACGTTTAGATACGCACACTTCTTCTTGTATTGATATTTCCTTTTGCTCTAATTCCCTTATGGATCGCTTTACCTGGTCCGCTTTGATTATTTATTCGGCAGTGATCATTACTCAATAGCTTTAAATGAGCTTGTACCAAGCCCAATGAAACATTCCCTCAGGCGTTATGATCAAGCAGAGTGGGCTCCTTTGGACTTCACTGTTTCCTCTTTCTCCTTCAATAACCGATTTCCGACTGTTGATGATGCCCTTTCGCTTCTTCCAGCAAGTCGTCATCTCGGCAGCGGAAGCTTGCATTCCGCAATCTTCCTCAGGCAGGCGGTCCGCAACCCGGCCCTTGGTGGTCCCAAGAGTGCGCACAAGCCAACCGAGAGAAGAAGAAACTATACAGGCAATACAAAAGGACCCGTACCACCCCAAACATATGATTATTTTTAAAGTAACCGCAGCGAAATCTCGGCGTATAATAAACGCGCAAACAATTTTCCGAACTTGCATATCCTGACTGTTAACTCTGCTCCCTCCTTTAGTGTGGAAAATTACACAGAAATTATCTCGTCGCTCCAACAACTCCTCACCCACAGTCCTCCGTTATGGGCCTGATATAACTGACACGATCTCCGCTCCTGCTGCTGTAGCGGATGCGTAAGGTTATAGCTTTGCCAGCCACTCGAGATCTTTCCGCTACACTGAAGCCTTTCAAAAAAAGAGAACTTACTTACCACTGGCAGACTTTTCAACAGCGAGAGGGGAAGATCATACCTACAACCATTTTTTCACACTTGCAGAGTATCAAACTACATTGGCGAATTGCAAAGATGGTGCTCTTTGTCCAGACATGATTTCGTACATCATGCTCCGTCATATCCATTCCTCGGCATCAGCATTTTTGCTGGATCTATATAACAGAATCTGGATCGAATTTTCTTTTTCATCTATTTGGACTACAGCTTTTGTAATTCCTATTCCCAAACCTGGAAAAGATCCGAAGTTGGCAGACAACCAAAGACCAATTTCGCTGACCTGTCATTCCTGTAAATTAATGGAGAAAATGGTTTCTGGCCGCTTTCTCCCTGCTCTGGAGAGCCGCCAAACTTTCTCAAACTTCCAGTTTGGTTTCCCCAAAAATCGTTCGACTGCGGACCCCTTTAGTAAAACTAGACCATGACATCCGGGAAGCCCTCTCAACTGGTGGGATGGTTCTTGGTGTCTTTTTTTGACCTTGAAAAGCTTACGACACAACGTGGAGAACTGGGATTCTCCTTAAACTCCATTGGCTCGGTTTCCGCGGACAACTCCCTCTTTTCATCAAATGCCTTCTGTCAAAAAGATCTATCCAGGTTTGGTGCTCTTGTTCTATCGCGCCACTTTACTATGGATGAAGGCGTTCCGCAGGCTTCTAAATTATTTTTACTATTTGCTCTCGGATTTAATGATATCGCTACTTCTATCCCAGCAACGGTCAATTTTTTATATATAGCGGGTGGCAGGCTTCCTTTTCTCGAACGGCAACTAACTAGCTATTGAGAATACACAAATCAGGGTAACTCCCACATGGCTTTCATTTTCTCTAAAACCTCAGCATTTTTTTTTAAAAGGGAATCGAAGAACATACCATCTTCTTCCAGCGAACCATATGGTTCACCCATTCCTTTTACTTCACAGGTCAAATTTCTAGGACTCATTCTAGATGACCACTTAACATATGCACCGCATTTTAAACACCTGAAAACAACTTGTCATCTCGCCTCAAAATCTTGGGGTGCTGATCGACAAGTCCCCTTTTACGCCTCTACATCGCCCAATCCGATCGAAACTGGACTATGGCTTTGCTGTATACGGACAAACCTCCCACAACACTACTACCACCTATTAGATCTCATCCAAAGTGAGGCGATCGAATCTCCACTGGAGCCTTCCGATCGTCCCCCCAGGTGAGCCTTGAAGTTGAAGCCAATGTGATGCCACTCTCTCTTCGAAGAGAATACATTCTGTGTACCAGCTATCTTCGTTTTTAAACCCCAATACCGTCTACTCTGACACCGATTCTGCAAGAGATACCTCAGAATCCCAATTACTGGCCATTTGCAAACACGGTTCATAACATCCTAAATTTCCTTAACATCCCTTTGCAAAAAGTGCTGCCTTTCTCTTACGACGAAGGGTACACACCTTGGCTATTCCCCGCTCCCACCAATTGTTTAGCTCTGACCTCTCTTTCCAAATCTAGCCATCCGGCTGCCTTGTTAAAAGCATCATTCATATCTCATTCCGCAGTTCATGATGAATTTACTCCAGTGTTTACTGACGGCTCTAAAACAGGGGACAGTGTAGGCGCATCTGCTGTCTTTCCTGACCGCAACCTCCCATACCCTCCCCCCTCATGCTTCAATTTTTACGGCAGAAATAATGGCTATAATGATTGCCCTTTCTCGAATTTTAATCCTTAACCAGATCACTCTTATGTCATTTATTCAGATTCGCTCAGCGCGCTACAAGCACTTAAAACCCCTTATTCTAACTAAAAACACAATGTGGTATCCGCTGTACAACAATTTCTTCGGCTGCTCCATTCCCGTAAGAAACAAATTATTTTATGTTGGACCCCCTCTCATGTAGGGGTAACTGGCAATGAAATCGTTGAGAGAGAGGCCAAAATGGCCACCTCCTCTTTTCGAAGTTGTTCCAGGCACCTCCCGGACGCCATTCGACAAGGCTGCCTCCCATCAACCGATTACTATTCTGCTCTCCGACAAGGCTTTCGATCTTGCTGGCAAGGGTGCTGGACGAGTGATCAGCGAGGAGCGAAACAGAAACATAAAGCCGAATATTGTTGAGTGGTCTTCCTCCCACAGACGAAAACGCTTACACGAGGTGATACTTGCACGATTTCGTATTGGCCACGCTAATATAACTCACAGTCACTATATGTCACGGGACTCTCCTCCCATTTGCAAATTTTGCAGTTGCCACACCCCTCAATCTGTTCGCCATATCTTCATTGATTGTTCCCATCTGGACCCTATTCGCCGTAGTCATTTTCATAGTTTACGGTCCATAACACCTTCTGAAAGATTATCCCATATCTTGTTTGAATCTTCCACTTTAGCAGTAACTCTATTTTCTTGTATCTTCAAGAAATGAATATTCTTTATAACATTTGATTTTATTATGTAATCTTAGGACTATTTATAATACAAGGGTATAATTTTATGTAGTTTTTATTTATTTTTGACTGACTGAATATTCCTTTCCCCATCCAAATCTCCCTTTGACACTTGAAACATATATATGACAGGGCCCTCACATATGGTGCTGATTTTTTCAGCCCAGTATGGGCGCTTCTGTGAGCCGTGGTAGGTCCTGTACACTGACAAAAAAAAAAAAAAATCTCGCATCCCACCTCCAATCAATGTCTGTTTATAAAGTGCCCAATGCCGATCACTAGCAATTAAGTTTTTTTTCTATCTTTAAGTTCTAAACTCTATGATGAGAAATTGAAGTACATTTTAACAGGATCAATCACTATTAATATTGGCGTATTATTTGCAGCCGGAACTTTTTTTTTTTTTTGCACGAGTTATAACCACACTTCCACAGAACCCAATAAGCAAGGAGTCTTAAGAGTAATCCTGGACTCGGGTTTCCCGTCCCGATATGGCGGGAGAAATGTTACCTATGATGACTTCTGTTTAAATAACAAACTCTTAAAAGGCTGATTAAGACATATTAAGGTCTTATGATAATGGCTTAATTATATTTATTAAAAGATGATACATGAAATGGGACAACTTTAACTAAAACAATGTCAAAGTATAGAGCTATTTAAAGATAGTATGACTGCTACAATGATTCAATAATAAAAAGCATGAATATATTAGGAGCGATTAAGACTTCTTCTAAACTCTTTGGCTAAATTATAATAGTTTTAGCAAGGGAGTTTTAATACAAAAAAAAATCCTCTCAGTTTGGGTATTTTATATGGTATTAAATAAAAGGTATTGTTGTTAATAAAAGGCAAATAATTTTTCTTTTTTTTATTAAAAAACTGAGATCACCAAAATAAAAATACTTTATAATTTACTATTCTATAAAAAGAATCTTTCTGTTGCTGATTAAAAAAAAATAACAGTTGGGGGACAAAATATTCTTAAAACTATAAGCACTGGAACATTGGCACAGAATCCAATCATTTATTAATTGGAAAACATTATGGAAGCAATTAGGCTCTGTGTTTTCTTTTAAAATTAAATTGGTAACTAGATTTCTTTGATTTAATATTTGTTCTTCAAAATGAAGTTAATGGAATATGAAAGTAATGCAATGCAAGACATTGAGCAATTTGAAAAAGAAATGACCTAATAAATAATTGGAATGCCTATGTATGTAAGTACGTAGTTACTTTAGGAAATTCGTTCCCCAGGAAGAGAATTTAAAGTCTATATATATGCACAATTTAAATAGGTAAAATGCCCTTTTTAACCTTGTAGACTTTCACATTTTATTTAATAAAATTATGTATGTATGTAGGCTTCAAATTCTCTTCCTGGGGTACGAACATCCTAATGTAAATTCATACAATGTATGATAACAAACGTAAAAAAAAATAATAATACTAAAAAAAAGGTACATATTTACAATACCTTTAAAAATAATTCTCATTTATAAAATACTTTCAAAAAAACAAAAAATTAACGTAAAAATATATTACAATATAAATAGTTATTCATTATTTCGTTTACTTCATAAACATAAACTCAGATTACAAAATAACATTGAGCAAAGTATTAAAAACTTTATATAAATATGATATTCTGCAATATATAATTTTTTTTTATATTAATTAAGTAATCCAAAGCCACTGAAAGCACTATATTATACTGCATATTAAAAATTCACTGACAGTGGATATTTGTGCTTGTAACATATTTAAAATTACAAAGCTTTTGGAATGTATGAGAAGATAGTAGAATGGTATCCAAATTTATAATAAAAAAAATCTCAAACAATAATGTATTGTGCATACAGTTACATATTTATATATGATATTCAACAAGTGTAACCCTTATTATAACTAGTCTACATATTCCAGATATTGTCGAGAATAAAATCACTCATTGGTAAATATTTTTATATCCACCGGTAAAACATAAGTATTTCTCTTTTTTCTAATTAAAATGACTTTCTTTACTTTATACACACTTGTAAAATCCTGAAAGTTAGTTTAACAAAAACAAAACGAGGTCTTTTCGAAAGGTAAATTCATCACATAATAAAAAATAAAAAATCTATCCTTAAACAAAAAAAAAAAAAAAAAAAAATCAACAAACTCAGTTTTCATAAGCCGTATTCAGTCTCACACTTTAATTCTCGTTAATTAATTATATCTATATATATATATATATATATATATATATATATATATATATATATATATATATATATATATATATATATATATATATATATAATATATATATATATATATATATATATATATATATATATATATATATATATATAGAGGAAAAAGAGAGAGAAAAGATAGAAGAGAGAAGAGTATGAGAAAGAGAGAGAGAGAGAGAGAGAGAGAGAGAGAGAGAGAGAGAGAGAGAGAGAGAGAGAGAGAGAGAGAGAGAGAGAGAGAGAGAGAGAGAGAAGAGAGAGAGAGAGAGAGAGAGAGAGGAGAGAGAGAGAGAGAGAGAGAGAGAGAGAGAGAGTTGAGAGAGAGAGAGAGAGAGAGAGAGAGAGAGAGAGAGAGAGAGAAGAGAGAGAGAGAGAGAGAGAGAGAGAGAGAGAGAGAGAGAGAGAGAGAGAGAGAGATCAGTTCTTCTAATCTTATCTCTGATCGCCAGTATGTTATGAGAGAGAGAGAGAGAGAGAGAGAGAGAGAGATCTATTCAGCTGGAAGCGGTTTAATGTGTAAAATAAAAGTAAGCTTGACAGAAAGGAAATGATTGAAATTTAATGAATTATGGAGGAAAAAGAAAAAAAAAGCTGGTCAAAATAAACAATTATGAGATGTAAGATGTGGGGTTAACCACTGAAATATGAAACAAAGGAGGAAGACATAAATAGATATCAAGGGAACTAAAGGCAATCAAGGCGCTATAAGATTTAGCAAATTGCTAAATGTATCTAAATAAATAAACGAAAAGTTATCTAAAGAAAAATATATGCATGAAAACATGTTCAAATATCAAGGAAAAAATCTTTAACACAGAATGCAAAGATAGAATGAAGGGAGTATCTATCTGTCTTTTTTTTTTTCCTAAATGATAAAATTCTCCTGATTGTACTACTAAGCAACCATAAAGACTAATCATAGAAAATAAATACATATCACAACAAAAATAACTTTGAAATAGATTATGAAGTATATGGAAGAACTACATAACAAACGGACTGTTTAAGTTTTTATAAATATGGAAGCAACATTCACACTAGTTAAAAGAATTCTAACTAATAAAAGCAAGATTGAGTACTTTTCTTTTTTTCTTTTTGGCTTGAAGATAAAGTTTGTCTTAAAATTATATAAAAAAGTGTAACTATTGTACCTTTTAAAATATTATGGCAAAAATCTGGAAAACTTTAACCACTAACCACAACTAGATTGTGCTTCTTTTTGGTTCCATTCTTCAGTTAGTCTATAAAAAGATTTGTGAACTACAAGCATCCATTTTATCTATCATAAGAGAATGATAGGCAGAGTCAATTTGCGATTTTCTTTTCATAAACCAACAAACACCAAAGCATAAAAGTAAGGTAAATTATTACAAAACACACATACACACAACTTGTACATAAACTTTACACAACTAAACAAGGTAAACCAAGGTATAAAATCCTATACATTTGGCCATAATAAGCACCAGAAATTTTAAATAGAACGATACAAAAAGCTAAACCATAATAATTGTAAGGGTGAAGCAGAGACATTACCTGTCTTATTTTTCATATATAAACTTAAATTGATTGGAACAGCTTTTCTTGTAGATTTTAATAAACTTTTACAGTAGGACTTTATAATTAATCTTTATTTCTCTCGTTATCCCCCTATTAGATTTTTGAAACTTTATTTTAAAGTTGAGAGAAAATTTAAAGCAGTACAATACTTATAGTTAACCTAATTTTGAAAAACGTGTCTAATAAAATTATTGTGGCATAATGATTACGGAAGAAATATGAGATAAACTTTATATATATAAGAACTTTACATAAACTTTACATAAACTTATATAGACAGTCTCTTTTAAATTTACGTTTGACTGTACAGTTACACCTTTAGCATACGACTTGAAATCATTTATGGCTGGAAACTTAAATAGAACTTTATTATAACTTTACATAAACTTTTAATTCTCCTTTATTATAACTTTTAGTAAAATCAGTAACTACAACTTTTATTATTCTAATATAAACTTGTATTAACCTTATATAAAATTACAAAAACTTTTTCACCTAACTTGGTTAATTAAACTTTTTAAACTTTAGTTAACCTAATTTTGAGAAACGTGTCTAATAAAATTATTGTGGCATAATGATTATGGAAGAAATATGAGATTCACTTGGCCAAAACTTATATAAACTTTATGTTAACTTTGATTTAAAGCTTTATATAAACTGTTATAATAACTTTGACAGTAAACTTTTATAATAAATTTTACATAAACTTTATTATTAATAATTTTATATTTAGACTTTAAAATAAACTTTAATATAAAAATTTGATATAACTTTAACAAATAGAACTTTATATAATACACTTTATCATAAAACTTGTTAATGTATGATTTTAAAATTAAAACTTTAAGTATCACTTTCAACAAAGGATATACAAAATAAACGTCAGAAGATAACTTTATATAACTTTACTTAAACTTTGCTTAAACTTTTTCTTTGTTACATAACGTTTATAATAAACTTTTAATTAATTAAATTTATATATATACTTTATTAAAACTTTACATAAACTTTACTTATAAACTTATCATAAACTTTATATAAAACTTTACAAAACTTTATATAGACTCTATATAAACTGTTAATATAAAACTTTTATTAAACTTTGATATAACCTTTATACATAAACTTACGTTAAACTTTTTACATACTTATAATAACCGTTTACGTAGCCGGTTCAACAGTAACTTTACGTAGAACCTTACATAGAACTTGTTACATAAAAACTTTACATAAACTTTTGCGTATAAATCTTACATAAACTTTATATATAACTTTATAACATAACCTTTACATAACTTTACATAACTTTATCAATAAACTTTAAAATTAGAACTTTATTATTTAATATAAGAACTTTATTGTCAAACTTTATATAAACTTAACATAATCTTAACTATCCTAAAATTTAAATACAACTTTAAAATAAATAAACAATATAATATAAACTAATTAGCATAAACTTTACATAAAGGTTTAAAGTAAAATTTTTAAATCTTTTAAACTATACCTTTGAATACTGTTCATACATAAATGAATATATGCACTTTTTATATAAATGTCTTCCAAAGGAGACTTGTATATATTTTACATAAACTTTATCATAAACTTTATATAACTTTACAAATAAACTTTACATAGAACTTTATATAAGAAACTTTACATAAACTTATTTTAAACTTTATGCGATAACTTATCATAAACTTTACATAAACTTGTTATAAAATATTCACTTTTCTTTGATATAAACTTAACAAATAATAAAGTTTAAACTTTATATAAACTTTAATATTTAAACTTTAAAGTTAACTTTAATAAAAATTTATATTCAAGCTGTTAGCATAAACTTTAAAAATTAGAGCATTATTAAAATTCACTCTTTGATAAAGTTAACTAAGAAATGACGTAACTCTTATTAAGTTTTTTTAAAACCTTTACATAACCTTTACATATAAAACGTTACATAAACTTTACATAAACTTTCACAATACCCTGTTGATGTAAACTTTATGTTAAAGAACTTACCATAGAACTTTGAGCATACAACTTTTATGTAAACTTGTATGATAGAACTTTATAAGAACAACTTTATATAAACTTTATATAAGCTTTATTTAAACCTTAAATATAAGAACCTTGTATTTTAACTTTATATAAACTTTAGTAAACTTAAATTACATAGACTTACATAAACTTTACATAAACTTTAGCATAAAATTAAAATAATAAACCTTTAACGATAAACTCCAATTTATACTTAACATATAACTGTTGCTTTTAGAACTTTACATAAACTTTATATAAAGCTTTACTATAAAACTTTTTTAACTTTATATATTAACTTTATATAAACTTACTTGAAAAGTCTTAGCCAAACTTTAAAGCAATAAACTGGAAATAGTCTGCCACAATTTAAACTTTAAAACATAAACTTTATTATACTTTATATAATTTTTTTATATTAGAACTATATTTAAACTTTAGCTCAATTGAAAATTATACACATAAAATGGTTCAATCCCCATACAAGAATCCTGTCTAATGACCATTAATTGAAACCTTTAATTAATTATTAGTTAAAAAAATTACATTTAGTTAAGCTTCATAGAACTTTATATAACTTATATATATATAATATAAACTTTATCAAACTTTATATAAACTTTGTATATAAATTTTTATATAACTTATTAAAAACTTTATATACGAAGCTTTATAATAAACTACAAAACCGTGTTTTTTGTTATAATGTTACATAAAACTTTTTATATAAACTTTATTACATAAACTTGTATATAACTGTTCATATAAGACTGTTTGTCATAAACCCGCTTTGTTACATGTTAAACTTTTGACATAAACCTTTACATAAAACTTTGTACAATAAAACTTTACAGTAAAACTTTATGTGAAACTTTATCTATAAACTTTACAATAAACTTTACAAAAATGTTTAATGTTTAAATTTTAATAGTAAACTTTTATATAAATTTTATCTGACCATCCCTATTAAACTTTTTATTTGCCCATTATTCAATTTATATTATAAGTTTGATATAAACTTGAACAATAAACTTTACATAAACTTTGACTAAGAGTTTTCATAACTTAAATAAATAAACTTTACTACTTTTACATAAAACTTTACATAAACTGTTGGCTTATAAATCTTTAACATAAACTTTATGATAAAATGTTACATAAAACTTTATTCTAACTTTATATAAACTTAATATAAACTTTACATCAACTTAAAAAGTACCAACTTTGATGTAAACTTGTTACGATAAACTTTTGTCCCTAAACTTTACAGATAAACCTTTAATATACATGAACTTTACAGAACTTTATTTTAACTTTAGATATAATTTATATAAAGCCTTATTTGGAAAAAATTATCATATACCTTTCATTTTAAACAAATAAATATTCTGTCAAATTATTTCATACTTATTGTAAGATAAATTTATATAAACCTTTCTTTGTAAGTAAAATAGGTTTTACTAAGCCCTATTCTTTAAACTTTAATTTTAAAAATTTTTGTTGGAATTAGATCCTATTTCAGTGAATTCACAATATATTATATATAAACTTTCATAAAGTTTATTTACTTAATTTTAAATATAATTTATATTTGATAATAAGACTGTCAGATGAACTTTGTAATAAGTTTTTTAAAAAAAAACTTTATGATAAACTTTTTCATAACTTTGAAAGTGTAAAAACGAAAGTTTGATAAATTTTTTCTCCCAAAAATGCAGGTTTATATAAACTTCTAACTATAAACTTTATTATAAACTTACATAAAACTTTTTATATAAACTTTAATTGATACAACTTTGTACATAAATGTTACATGACACTTTATAATAACTTTATGTAACTTGGCTAATAAGCGGGATTATAAATTTTTATAGAAATTTAAAGTAAACTTTAATATAACCTATTACTATAGAAACTTATCATTACGCTATCATACTTTTAATAAGCAAACTTTATATTTAAACTAAAATATACATAAATCAACTTTACAGTAACACTTTAATAATAAAGAACTTTATATAAAACATTTAAATAAACTTTATATAAATAACTTTTAGAATTTTATATAAACTTTTATTGAAAACTTTAATAATAAACTTTATAATAAACTTTCCAAATATTTTCGTAACATTCATTTTCCATTCACTTTTAGATTAATTGCTCGATCTGATATAGGTGATAAAAGCATAAACTTTGCTTTTGTAGCAGTAAAAAAGAGCTTTTCAAAGTTACATCAATCAAGAGACGTTATCAAATTTCCACTTTATCTAATTTTACAAAAGACTTTATATAAGAACTTTATACCATTAAAGTTTACAGTAAACTTTACATAAACTTATGCTAAAACTGTGTTTATAAAGCTTTAACAAATAGACCTAGTAACATACAACTTTAAGGTAAACCTATTTATATAAACTTTATATAACTTTAGAAGAGTATTTATATAAACTTATATAAACCTTTATAATAACTTTATATACAGACTGTAACAATAAACTGCTTATATAAAACTATGTAAATAGAACTTTATATAAACTTTATAGTAAACTTTAGCATAAAACTCTTGAATAATAAACTTAAGCAATAAACTTTACATACAACTTTACTTAAATAAATTGCACTAACTTTAAATAATAAACTTTTACAATAAACTTTACATAAAAACTTTACATAAACTGTAGCTTTACATTAACTGTTTACTAACTGCTTATATAATACTTTACATAAAACTTTATTTAACTTTTATATTAACAACTTTAAATAAACTTTAACATAAACTTTATAAACCTTAATATAAACTTACAATATAACTTAAAACATAGAACTTTAAAACATAAACTTGTATAATAAACTTATATAAACTTCTATATAAACTTTACATAAACCTTCCGCCCAAACTTTACATAAACTTTTACAGTAACTTTACATAAAACTTTTAAATTTAAACTTTTAATATAAAACTTTATATAAACTGTTAGCATAAAACTTTAGTATACTTCTCAATCTCTTCATCCTTATCTATTGAAATAAAACTGATTAATATGATCGTTATGATAGCAGATTGTAATTAACTTTAGGATGAATGATGAGCAAAACTTTATTATATAACTTTTTCCAAACCTTGTTTACAATCCCTGATTTTAAACTTTTTATATAAACTTTTTAATATAGTTTCAATCAACTTTACATAAACTTGTATAAACTTTTATATAAACTTAATATAACTTTACATAAACTTTATATAAACTTTACCGAAAAACATTTTTCTTTTAATTTATATATAACCCTATTAAATTTAAAGCAATATTATAACTTATAATAAACTTATATAAACTGTTATTATAAACTTTAAATAAACTTTTCCATAAACTTTATATAAAACTTATATTAAACTTTACTAACTTTACATCACTACAACTTTGATATATACTCGAAATAAAATGGATATAACTGTTTCTAATTTCTTCATAAAACCTTTATTGGCTTTTAAATAAAATGCAAAATATTACTCTACTACTACACTTGTATAGTTAACTTTATATAAACTTGTACATAAACCTTACATAAAGAGCTTACATAAATTTACAATCAAACTTTACGATAAACTTCACATAAAACATTACATACAAACCCTTGTATGTTAAACTTTACTATATAAATTTATTATAAACTTTATAGATATATTTATATTTAAACTTACATAAAAGCTTTTATATAACTTTAACATAAGACTTTAAGTGTAAACCTTTATCATAACTGTTTAACATAAACTTTAGCATCAACTTTATATAAACTTTTATATCAAAACTTTATAATAACTTTATAATAAACTTTATAATTTTTCATATAACTTTAAAGTAAAAACTATTTACATAAAACTTAAACATAAACAATCTTGCCGTTGAAGTCTTAAGAAAAACTTTATTAAAGAATCTTTATGGATAAAATATTGACATAAACTTGAAGCTTCCTTTATATAAACTGTAAATAAATAATTAACCCTTACTTTACAACCTAAAACTTAACTTAAAACTTAATATAAATTTACATAAACTTTTATATCAACTTTATATAAACTTTATATAAACTTTATATAAACTTTATATAAACTTTATATAAACTTTACATAAACTTTACATAAACTTTACATAAACTTTATATAATCTTCACATAAACTTTACATAAACTTTGCTTAAACTTTGCATAAACTTTACATAAACTTTACATAATAAACTTTACATAAACTTTATATAAACTTTTATAAAATCTTTAAATAACCGGTTATTACTAAACTTACAATAAACTTTATATAACCCAATGAATTATAAAACGTTCTATATCCACTTTATTAACAACTTAGTATAAACTCTTAATTAACCCATTCTCAGCTGTCTATCTAATAAACTTTGATATAAACTTTATTGAAACTTTACATAAAACTTTAATAATACAATTTATATAAACTTCGCCATGAATAAACTTTATATAAACTGTTACATAGAACCTTTAATATAATGACTTCTAACATAAACTTTATATAGCAAACTTGTAACATAATACTGTTAAAATAAACTTTATATAAACTGTTTATACAACTGTTATAATAAAATTTAATATACAATTTACATAAACTTTATAATAACTTACATAAACTTATATAGAAACTTGCATTAAAGTTTATCTTATAAACTTTATTTAAAACTTTACATATAACTTTTATATTTTATTACAATAAACTTTAATATAATCTTTTGTATAAACTTTTACATAAATTTTATTTAAACTCTTAACATAACTTTAATAAATATAAACAAGATACATTAAACATTTACATAAACTTTGCTTTAACTTTATAACATAACTTTATATAAACTTTACACAACCTTTTACATAAACTGTTACATAAACTTTATCCGTAAAGCTTTAATATAGATCTTTAAATATTATACTTTTAAACTTTAAAGTGTAAAACTTATATAAAGACTGTTTAAATAATAAATTAATGTTATTAAACCTTTATGATAAACTTTACCTAAACTTTATATAGAACTTTTATATAAACTTTATTAAAGCTTTAATATAAACTTTTAACATAAAGACTTTAAATAAACTATATATGAACTTTTAAGACATAAACTTTATATCACTTGTACATAACAACTTTAGATCTAGAACTTTACATAAACCTTATATAAGCTTTATCATAAACTTTATCTAAACCTGTTATTAAACTTGATTTTAAACTTTATATAAACTTTTTATATAAGACTTTATAAAGATGCAGTGTTACACCAGAAAAAACGTTATATAAACTTTTATAATAAACTTAATTTTGATTTTATAATAAACTTTTATCATAAACTTTATATAACTATTACATTAAAATTTTTATTTAAACCTTCTACATAAATCTTTACTGTATGAACTGTATATAAACTTTATATAAACGTTTTTATAATAAACTGTTAAATGCAAACTTATAATAACTTTTATATAAAGCTTTCAGATAAACTTTAATAATAAAGTTCTTTCTATAAAATAAAACATATACTATACATAAACTTTATATAGAATGATGAGCTAATGGGCTTGAGTGATGCTTCTATATAAACTGTATAATAGAACCTTTATTAAACTTTAAATAACTTTATATAAACTTTATATAAAACTCTTTTCAAAATCTTAAAAACTCTTTATATAACTTTAATATAAACTTTACAAAATAAACTTTTTCCATAAACCCTTTACATAAACTGTTGACATACATCTTTACAACAAACCTTTACATAAACTTTAACATAACTTTACATACACTTTACTAAAACTTGTGCCGCTAAACTTGTACCTGAAATTTATATAAACTTTACTATAAAAACTTTACATAAACTTTACATAACTTGATATAAAACTTTATATAAAATTTTATATAAGATTTGATAAATAACTTTATATAACCACCAACTGAGTTAATAGTCTTAATTTCGTCTACAAAGTTTAAATATAGAAACTTTGTTATATGCTTAGTAAATAAACTTTAACATAAAACTTTATAAATACTTTATATAAACTTTATATAAAACTTTTATATAAACTTTATATAAACCTTATAAAGAACTTTAAATAACTTTATTAATAAATCTTTATTAAACTTTTATATTAACTTTAATAATAAACTTTACATAAACTTTACAATAAACTTTTGACATAATTTACATAAACTAGTACCATAAACTTCAGCAGTAACTTCTAGATACCTTTATGTAACTTTATATAAACTTTTATATGAAAGCTTTATAAAATTTCTATTTTTTTAAAAAAAAAACCCCTTAATATAAAACTTTACATAAAACTTTATATACTGTTCACATAAACTTTTAGGTAAAACCCTTTATAATAAAACGTTTACAATAAACTTACTATTGTACTTATTTATATAAACTTATATAACTTAATATAAACTGTTATATAAACTTTCTCATAAGAATATAAATATAGACCTTTGACATAAACTTTATATTTAACTGACATAACCTTTCACACAACGTTTATATTAACCTTTAACATAACTTTATATATAAACTTTATATAAACTTTACGAAACTTTCAATATAAAAACTTTATCATATAAACTGTTATATAAACTTTTATAAACTTTATATAAACTTATATAACTTAAGAATAACTTTTAATAAACTTATAAACTTTATACAAACTTTATATAAACTGTTAGACATAAACTTTACATAAAACTTAACATAAAATTTGACATAAACTTTACATAAACTTTACATAAACTTTAAATAAACTTTATATAAACTTAAAATAAACTTTATATAAACTTTATATAACTTTTATATAAACTTTAATATAAACCTTTTTTAAAACATTATGTTAACTTTTTCTATCATAAACTTATAGTAGAACTTTTAATTTAAGACTTGTGACGACTAAAGCTTTATATAACTTTATATACACTTCATAATAAAAACTTTATATAAACTTACATAGAACTTTTAATATAAACTTTTAGACATACAACTTTATATAGAACTGTTACATACCCTAGTATAAAATAAACTTCGTATATAAACTTTTACCATAAGACTGTTATATAAATTTATATAAACTTTACATAAACTTTGATATCAACTTTAACATAAAGCTTATATAAAACGTTTATACAAGATTTATATAAACTTTATTTTAACTTTATATACACTTTACATTAAACTTTACATAAACTTTACATAAACTTTAAACAATAAACTTTATATAAACTTATGGAGACATGGCAACTGGAGCGATAGCTTGACAAAACTTTATGTAAGACTTTAGATATAAACTTTATAAAACTTTATATAAACTTAAGTATAAACTTTATATACAACTTACCTAAATATTCCATATAGGAACGTTGCCTAAAACTTTCACATAAATTTATAATAAACTTTAACATAACTTACATAACTTTACAAAAACTTTAATATAAAACTTTAAATAAACTCTTATATAAACTTTATTATAACTTTATATCATAACGTTAATATCAACTTTACCTAAACAACACTAATAACTTACGAGAGAGCCGTTAAAAAAACTGAAAAATTTAATAACTTTAATTTAAAAAGTGACATAACTAAATAAACTTATAATAAACTTGAACATGATTATATATGACCTTTACCTTTAATCTTCGTAATAAACTTTATATAAACCTTACATTAACTTTATATAAATTACATAAACTTTAACATAAACTTTAAATAAACTTTAATATAAACTTTACATATACTTATTAAACTGTTAATATAAAATATTTGTAAAACTTTATTATAAACTTTTATATAAATTTTATCACTTTACATAACTTTAATTAAATTTATATATAACTTGTACATAAACTTTAATAATAAACTTTACATAAATTTAATATAAGAAACTTGTTATTTTCAAAACTTTACATAACTTGACATAAAACTACCATAACTTTACTAAAAGCTTTAACACATAAACGGTTGATGTAACCGTATACAAAACTACAAATTTTACATAACTTTATGTAACTTATATAAACTTATAAAACTTTGATCATAAACTTTATCATAAACGATTTATATAAACCTCATATAAACTTTATTTTTAACTTTATATAACTCTATATACAAATTTCCATAAAACGGTAAAATATAACATAATAAACTTTCACTAAACTTACAAAAAACTTCGTACATAACGTTTTACATAAACTTACATAAACTTTGCTTAATTAAACGTTACAAACTTTTATATAACCCTTGTTACCATAAACTTTCATTAACTTTATAAAAACTTTATATAAACTTTACCAAAACTTTAAAATATAAATGTTACATAAACTTTACATAAACTTTACAAACTTACATAACTTTATATAAAACTTGATATAATATAGAATCCCATTTCGCTTCAGGGATAAACTTTGTGCCTGAAACTTTAACATAAACTGTTATTAAAACTCATCTAACATAAACTCCTTAGCATAAACTTTACCATAATCGTTTAAATACAACTAATACTAACTTATATAAACTTCATATAACCTTTATATAAAACTTATTAAACTTTAATATAAACTTATAAAACTTTATATAAACTTATATTATAAACTTTATATACACTTAAATAAAACTTTATATAAACCTTCTATATACAACTTTAACATAAACTTATAATAAACTTTTTCCAGAACGCTCAACTCTACTATTCTAGTCCCATTAGCATAAACTTTAAAACTTTATACAAAAGTTTTCAATCATTCCTGATTAAACTTTACATGAACTTTACATAAACCTTTCTACATCAGAACCTTACATAAACTTTATGTAAACTTAATATAAATTTGTTAAAAACTTTACATAAACTTTCTGTAAAATTTTATATAAACTTAATATAGACTTAACAGAACTTTATAATAGAACTTTATAAACTATTATAAACTTTATATAAACTTTAAATATAAAACTAACATAACCAACTTTTACAATAAAACTTTGACATCAACTTGTACGTAAAACGTTTAAAGTAATAAACTTTAAAAAACACCTTTACATAACTTTGGCTTAAGTTACTCTTTTACATACAAACTTAGTATGAAAACTTTAACATAACTTTAATTTAGACTTTAATTAACTTTATATATAACCTTTTACCATAAACTTAAAATAACTGTTATGCAGAAACCTATACATAAACTTGCTAAACTACATCAACTTTATTAACCCCTTTAACAGAAACGTATCTAAACTTTATGTAAATTTATATACTTTACATAAACTTTATATAAACTTATTAACTTTAACATAAACGTTTAAAAAAACATATGAAGCTTTACATATAACTTTATAATAACTTACCACTAAAATTTTGTTATAAACTTATATAAAACTTTATATAACTTATTTAAACTTTGTTTAAAACTTTATATAAACTTAATATACAACTTAATAAAACTTAAACATAAATATATAACTTATATAAATTTTTCGTAAACCCAATAAAAATATATAAACTTTTATATAAACCTTTACATAACTTAATATAAACCTTAACCATAAGACTTGAAACAAAGTTTATATAATAACCTTGTATATTTTAAAGTTTATTTAAACTTTATATAAACCTTTATATTAACTAATTAAACTTTACCATAAACTTTATATAAACCTTTATATAAACTTAAGCATAACTTTACATCAAAATAATTAAATTGATATAAACTTAAATAACCCTTGTCAGACTGGGACAAAAATTTGAGTTATCATTTTTATAAACCTTATAAAAGCTTTAATATAAACTTATAAACTTTATAATATTAAACTTTATATAATTTACATTAAACTTACATAAACGTTACATAAACTTTATAATAAAATTAACTAAA